>WSXT02197000.1:0-19126 GCA_011762715.2 Neuroterus valhalla
AAAGCACTCTCAAGGCAGCGTTGTGTCTGTACAAATACGTCGTTCCTGCGTGAATAGGGCAATTGGATAGTATATGCTGTTCTTGAATTGAGTCCAGGTTATTTAAAAAAAAAAACGATATGCATTACTGGGCGCAAAACTGAGCTCTTGCACCTCGTGCGATTGCAGCCACTCGTTTCGCTCAGGCAGCCACCTCGCACTCGATTGCAAACGCTCAGTTTCATCCCTTGTAATGCAACATACTGTTCTCATTATCAATAGGACTTCGCCAAATATCATATGACAATTCAGTAAGTATCTCTTTTATTATGATTCCTTGCAAGATTCCACACATTAAAGTCATTTTTTCGAAGGCTGTACTCATATTTTATCGATCTGTGTATATCATTCTCTCTGGGATGACAATGAGAGATTATTCAAAACGATTTTTTTATATCTTGATATGCAAAAGGGCTACTAAAAAGAAAATATGTACCCATCTGCCGTGGAATGTTCATTGTCGTCATCCTAGTAGATAGAACTAAGGCTATAAGAAGACAGTAGGGAAGGGTCATATGTGAACTCACTGAATTATCTTTATGAAGAATATTGTCATACTCAATGAATAGAGTAATGATATAAAATATTTTCAATCTCAATGTTGGAATTGTGAAGTCACTTTAAAATCCAAACTAAAGTCATGAGTTTGATAATTTATAAAATTTGTACGTTAGAGTTCTTTGCCTTTTTCTATAAAATTTATCAATTTTAAAACTATATAAGCATTCGACAGTGTATGTGTACAAAAATATTTTTCCTTATCTTTCACAACCTATTGAACAAACGAGGTTTTACAAATATGAAAATGGCGAAACTTATTTTTAGAAAACTTCTTATCGCTACCAGAGTCGTAAGTTTGATATTTCATGAAGTCTGTGCGTTTTCTTTTAAAAATATTGTCCACATTATTTGTGTTTATCAGAACATACTGTGACAAATTCTCTCCATATTCTGCTGTTTTCATGAAACTAGACTGCTTCTAGAAGTAATTATCAATTCATAGAGGTATGTCCTCCAATATTTGGGATTATTTCACTGCATAAGATCAATGATTAGACGATCTGATTAGAAACTATGATTACATTGTATCAGAATATATTTCAGTACGTTTTTGTTGAGTTTTTGTTGATATAACTTGATATATTGTTAGGCTTCCATATAATTAAGATTTTGATCCCTATTATCTCAGTTCGACAGTCAGTAAACATGGCATATCCTAACACATATGTGACGGAATAGCAATTATAGTAGAAAGAATATCATGCATAAAGATTAGGTAGAACTAATATCATCTTGTAAATAAAGGTTTATTATGAAAAATAATAAAGTTTGAAAAGTTATATTCAGATGAAAAGGTAGAATAAGGAAGGGGCAAGTTTCTTCCGAATATTAAACTTATTTTTTTCCTTTCGCATCAATTGATCTACCATATTTTTTACTTACAAATTCTCTGCTCGCACCTGCCATAATGTTTTTCACTTATATCGTTTTTAATGTTTGTTTTTTCCGAGACAAACGGAACATGAAGTCAAAATAAATGTTGATTGACATCCTAAAAACTTTTTGAGACATATTCAGTTTACAGAATCGAGTGGAAACGAGACGTTTGATATTATCGGCATGGTTTTCATAAAATTTATTCTGTTCCTGACAATAATGTGTACCTATGCAATGATATCTGCTCTTGGAGGAACACCATTACCGCCTGGTACAACTGAAAGAGAAGCTGAAAGTGAGTTACAGAAAACCTAATTCAACTTCTGAGCAAATGAAAGTCCGTCAAATACTGTAGAAATCATAGGAAGGATGGAAATTCAAAAACGTATAAGAGCCATTTCAAGAAGGGTCATTTTCGTATTTTGATAGGTGGGAAATTGACGCTTCTTGAAATGGCACTCATACGTTTTTGAACTTCCACCCTTCATATAGTTTTCTCATATATAGGCACGTGTAACTCCAATTTTTATTTAAATGTTCAATTTATGACTCTTTGAGTTCACTTTTCTTCGCAGAGGCGTGTAATGGACACTACGCAGCGAGTCATTTATATTGTAAAACAAATGAACCTGGGTTGCGATCAATTAAACCTTGCTTCACCTACCAGTGCACGCCTTGAAAATCGAGAAAGGTTGAAAATAGTAAAGTTCTTATTTTACAATGTTCTATTTAATTCAACAGACTATTACACTAATGTTTTTAAATACTTTATTATAGTCTTTGCAACTGTCTCCCGAAAATATATTTTTAATAACTACATACAGGTATTGTGCATTACGATTTTCAGGTTCTGTGCAATAAAGAATTAATACTTCAATTAATGGACGTATCAGTTATTTATTAATTGTTTTCACGTTCTTATCAGAGAAGTTACTAGATTTGTGCCAAATTCCGCCCCCCCCCCCCCATTTTTGTCAAATGTCCCCGTTTTAAGACCTTGTGAACCAAAAAGAATACATCGCGAATGTATATGTCTGCATGAGTATATGTCTGTGTGTGTGTACTTTAAATCCCTTGGACCGATATTCCGATCCAATAAACTGGAATCCTGGTACAAGCAGCGGTAAAAAAAATCTGGTCTGATTGGACCGGAATTCTCGTACATTTCCTGGTCCAAGCTTGGACCACTTTCTGGCCCATTCCATCAGAAAGTCGTCCGTAGGATCAAAAAAACAGTCCATTAGACCAAAATCGCAGGTTTGGTCATTGCTTGGACCAAAATTTTGGTGCAAGGGATTAAGAGTGTGAGGGCGATAACTTCTGAAAAAATCAATCTATTGGATTGAGCTTTTGAAGACTCCGTAGGTACCCAAAACTGAAGATTTAGTTAATTAGCCAGCAATTTTGAATGAAACCTCAAAAAGTGGGAGCATTTCCAAAGGTTTAAGGACCTTTCTTTACCTCTAATTTTTCAATTCTATGTGCGGTCCGTTGTAGTATTTGGAAAGTCGAAAGACTTATCTCTTTGGCTTTGTCCGTTAAAAAAGGTTTGCTTGAATTACAGCATTTCCAAAATTAGGAAATACAGACAAAAATGGAGATTGCACGCAAAACGACGCACGTTATGGAAAAAATTTAGGAAATGTAAACATTAAATTTGTTGTCAAATTGCTGAAGTGGAGAGAAAAACCGATTTGCCAAAGTTTTTCATCGAAGCAAGAACTACAAACGTGTTGAGGTTCTTGTTTCACAAACAGAAAGAAATATTAAAATATTGAAAAATCAATCGAAAATCCATTTTGCAGTCAAACTATGCGAGATTTGGAACGAAATCATGAAATGGGAATCGCTTACTTGAAGATGCGTAGTTTTTTGTTGAATAAGAACATCTAAAATGAGGAAAATTCATTTTCATAAAAACGAAACAAAGCACAAGAAAATAAAAAGATAACACTCGTACCAAAAAAAGAGCTACAAATTCGTTCCCAATCAATTTTTGATGTAATGCGTAGTTTTTGAATCTATTGTCAAGAACAACAATGAAATAGGACAAACTTAATTTCAGTGGAAACGACACAAGGTAGGAATAATTAACTAAATTGAAGTTCTTTATCCAAATATGATCTAAGCATTCCAATTTAACATTTTGAGGTTATGCGATCTTTGTCATTCCCATGACCAATCTTTTGCCTATTTTCTGTGAAGGAAGACTTCAAATTTTCTATTAGTGAGAGATGCCACAGGTAGGGAATTCGATAAAAGAGATTTACCACAAAATAGTTAATCTTCTCAGAAAAGATAGCGTGTAAGAGACCTGCCGCAAGAGAGACATACGCAGAAGAGACTTTCCATATGTTGCTTTATATGGACCCAATTTACCTTGAGTTCCTTAAGAGAGAGATATGGCACAGGGTACTTCTATGTTATCTAATGCCACTGTATTGGAACTTGTTACATCATTCTTATCAGAGAAGGTATAATACTTGTGTAAAATTTGACCTCTCCTGGCAAAAGCCCTCATTTTTATCAAAGGTTTACGCTTTGAGACTCACTAAACTCGAAAAACAGGTTTTTTGAATCTGGCTTTCTATGTATATATGTATGTATGTATGTATGTATGTATGTATGTATGTATGTATGCATGCATGCATGTATGTATTCATGTATGCATATATGTATGTATGTATGTATGCATGTATGAAATATGCATGTATGTATGTATGTATGTAAAGTTATGAGCATGATAACTTTCGAAAAGTTATTCTGATGCTTCAGCCTTCATTACATTTTTTCGGAGTCCATGTATTTTAAAGAGAGGATCAAATATCGCTAGCCTCGCTGGGATCCACAGTAACTGAGTTAGCGACTATTAGTCAGCTCAGTCCGGAAGGAACCTGACTTTGACTGCTCGTGGTCCAACCTTCGCCAGAAGGTTCGTGCCAGAACGCTCTTGACTTGATCTAGTTACCGTTCCATGAATCTGGACGTTCTGAGGGCATCATTAGTTGACCTTGATCACCTGTTCATTTCCGTCGGATTTCAATTCGTCTAACATTTGTGAATCCCTCAGTATAAACACCAGCCTTTGCTTTATTGATGCAGCATCACCCAGCTTAGCCTGAAAATGAGTACAACCGTAAGTTACTAACAATAATTATTGGTATTGCGATCTCGATTTACCATTCCAGAGGTTTGAGGTTTGCAGGTTTTTGCGATATCAGATGAACCTCCTGGGGTTCAAAGCTTGCAGGTTATTGCAATTTCGGACTAACTTTCGTAGAGTTAGGGCTTACAGGTTATTGTGATCTCGATTCAACCTTCTAGGGGTTTGAGGCTTGCAGGTTCTTGCGGTATCGGATGAACCTCTTGGGGTTCAAGTCTTGCAGGTTATTGCAATTTCGGAATAACTTTCCTTGAGTTTAGAGCTTACAGTTTATTACGATCTGCAAACTTTTTATAGCATTTGCGATTTACCTGCCATGGATATTATGTGGTCAGTGTAGTATGTTAGGTCTGATAATCGCAATGATACAAATATATGGCCAAATGAAGTATTGCAAGAGTATTTGAAGTTACTTTCTCCCACAGCTATCTTCAAGATTTTTCAATTCCAGCATACATTAAAGCTCAGTTCGATCCAAGTTATATATAATGTTATGCGGTATTTGATAGCTTGCTGTTTATAATTCTACGTTAACTATATCCGCCATTTCGAATTCTTGAATGCTACACGTGTAAAGTGCCATCCGGACGTATCGCATGAAAGATTAGACTTTACACGTGGAGAATAATTTAAGAGTTCAGTGTTGAACGTCGCAGATATTTTTTCTCATGTATTTCATTATCATCTGAAACTTAGATTCCTTAAGTTTTGAAGATCGATATCTTGGCTTTGGCAGACCCATTTGAAAAATTGGGCAGTGATTTTAAAAGAAGAAAACTATAGCTCTCTGATACCTTCGACAAATTTACAATAGAATAAAAATTCTAGATGTGAGCGGAGCTCAAACATACCAAAAAACCATGTTTTTTGCACTTTTAGGCTGGGATATCTCGACAACGTAGACTGATGGAGCAATTCTGAGTTCAGATTCGGAATCAGCACATCAAATTCCTTTTGGTTCACCAAATCCAGTCTGTGGGTGTAGAATTTCGTTGAATTTTGTCAGCCTGTGTTATCATACCTGAACTTATTCCAGCGCTTCGAAGATGATCCATTTACGCATGCTGTCTACCGCCACAATATTCTTTTGGCTTTGGCCCTTCTTCAATTCCCTCAGTTCTTCGATTTTGCAGCGATGGTTGGGTCTAACAGATGTTACCTCGGAAGGGCTTTGTGATTTGGCTGCAAGCTTTTTTCTTCGACCAGTAGCTGCTGGTCTTGATGCAACTAGAACGACCTCTCCTCTCCGCCCTGCCTGTTCCTCATCGGTATGTAGTCTCGCCTCTTTACGCAATTCCTGCGGGTAATTCTGATCCAACGTTTCTGGGATCGCACAATGCAGGGCGTTATCTTCTGAACTCTTGGATATGTATCCAAATAGCAGTTGAGCTGGGCTCTTCCGGGTGGTGCCCATTTGGCATTAGGCACGTGTTTAATTCCGTATTCTTGACAAAACTTGCTGAAAGGATGTGACGTAAAGCAAGTTCCTCTATCGCTGGCTGTCTGAGTTGGCACTCCGAATATTCGAAATACATAGAGTAATGTCCTAATGTTCCATTTGGTCCTGGTGTCCTTTACTGGCTCGACAATGCAGACTTTCGTGAAAACATAAATCAGAGCCAATATTTGAGTATTTTTCGCTTAATTTCTACAAAAGGACCAACGTGATCCACGTGTATCGTGTAAAATGCGATCAGGATCTTTTCTATTGGGTGTAACAGGCCTAGCTTACGCCCAGTTGTGAATTTTTAATAGAGATAATTCAAGCAAGCTTTTACATTTTTAGTAGCGAATTTCCTCATGCCTTTGAAGCAGTCATGTTGCTTGATCCTCTAAATTGCCTTTTCAGACGCAGAATGACCCTGACTATTGTGATACATTTTCCCGGGGTTCAGAGTTCGGGGTGCCTAATTAGACGGAAACATAATGATGAACTCGCAAAAAAATTGACGTTCTCTATGGACGGTTCGCCTTGATAATGATCTGCTTAGACGCTTCGATGCCAGTACTGTCCCTAACCGTAGAGCTTACATGGCGTGCCTGCACACTTTGTGGTGTCAGAAACACACAGAACTCCAATATTGTTTACAGCAAATGTTCAGAAACCGTGCCTTCTACCTTTCGCGAGAAAAAGATGTACGTGGAACTCTTGCTCAAACACTGCAAAAACAAAGCCGCAGACTAAAATCAGAGAGTGACATTAGGACCAACTGCTGAAACAAAACTTCCCCTGAGAGGCGAGGCCGATTCTAGGACAAGGAGAAACATGAACATGCAGGTTTCTTATGATCTAGCAGGAATGCATGCTTCCCTTCGTGAGGATCCCTTAGAGGGATTGGCTTGGCAAGACAAAACGCATCCTATTGTGCAGTGTGTGATTGACTACATAAAACCTGGTAAGCCTTTAACTGTAAGGGTCCAAAAGTTCGCTCATGAAATGAGGAACCATCATCGCACATTGAAAATGTCAAAACTGATGACCATCAAGCATCATCTTGTTGCCAAAAGACGAGTACTATCTGACGTGAAGAGGAGAATTGAAAAGAGGGAGGAATGGATGAGGGAGAATCGAAAGTTTCTCGTTGACCCATCACGCCACTTCAGCGATTCTCCTGTTTTCTTCAGTCACCTACTGTTCCGGACAGCTTTTGCCATAAAAAATACAAATTCTTGATAAGCATAAATCATAAATAAGACAGATGAGAGTTCAGAAGTTTTGTCCAGCCTGCAAGTAAGATTTCAAAAAATACGCGGCAAAGCCAGAGTATGCTCTTGCGGAAAAGCGATACAAAGGGACTCAAGATATTTACGCCTAAAATGGCCTTAGGAAGGGAGACCACGAAAAGGGAAAATTTGACGACGCGTGCGTTCTTTCGATTTGGAGCTGGAAAAAGCGGGGAAGCAAAACGGGATGAGTACCATAAAAACTGTGTCGAATTTCGTCGCGTAGGTTTTCAATTTAAACAAAACTCGCTGCTACATCTGCGTCGACAGCAAAGACCTATCCGAACTGTTCTGAAGACTCCTAAAGACAGGCCCAAGGATGAAACGCAGGACTCTAAATAATTTAACTTATGATTAATTTCTTGCTCCACGACCTGTCGCGAACACCCACCGATCTCTGAAGATGTACATACATTTTAAAGGGAAATTTACTAAGTAAAACATCCATTGAATCAAGGCACTAAGAATATTATACGTTTCAAGGAGCTGTTCAATAACCTCATAATATCCGAGAGGGAATGCGTACCAATCACTGTTGAGGACGTAACGAAAGTATCAAAGCGCACCAAGAACTTTTACACTGCTGGCTCAGATTGTAATAAGAACTTTTGGTGAAAGAAGTTTACTTCACAACACCAACATCTAACCCGTATCAGTACTCATATTCAATATCCGGGATCTCTGTTTCACATTACCTGGTCTTAGGACGAGCTGTACTCCTACCGAAGAAAGGCAACTTGTCCAAAGCAAAGAACTACAGGCCAATAAATTTTCTGGAAACGTTGTATAAAAACTTTACATCTATTCTGAACGACAAGATTGTTTGGATATATGGACCTATCTGGAGTGAAATTCGCCAACAACAAGGAGCAAAAAAGGGCGCAACAGGCTATCAGGAAAACCTCATGATCGGCAGGAGTCTCTGCAAAGACGCTGCAATACGCAAGCGCAGTCTGTCGATTGTGTAAATTGATGACTATAAAGCTTTTATTTCAACTTCCCCTAGACTTATCATCTGTCTGTTAAAAAGCTCGAAGGTTCAGACAGATAAAGTAGAATGCATCGAAGAGATCGATGCTTCTCCGAAAGAGCGGATTTACTATTAATTCTGGAAAACATCATGTCAATACACACAGTGTCACTTTCCAGAGAGGTGTTTTCAACGGTGACGCAATGAGCCTTCTCCTCTTCTGCATCACACTAGTGCCACTATCTCTTGCACTCCGCGATCCTCATGCATACCTCTGTTGCGGAGCTAATGTTCCTGAGCATAAGATCACTTATATATTTCACATGAAAGACTTGAATATCTGTGTTTGTGGGAAAGAACATCTGGAGGACGCTCTGTGTATGGTCGGGAGATACACACGAGGAATCGGTATGGACTTTGGATTGGATAAGTGTGCTAAGATTCATCTGAAACATAAACGACTAGCATGTATAGATGAGGCCCCATAAGCTTGTTAATAGAAGTGTTACCAGACACCTTAGCGCTGGAGAGACCTACCAATTCCTGAGTGTACCTGAGAGCTGCATTGCGAATACCACATCAGTAAAGGAGGTTCTCCAAAGCAAACAGACACCTGCTCCGACGGATTTGATCGTCAAACCTGTCGTTGTTGAACAAGATATCTGCGACTAACATGATTGCCTTCTCAGTTTTAGTCTATTCGTTTGAAGTGGTTCCATGGACGAAGAGCAAGCTCAGTGCCCTTGATATTACGACGCGCAAGATGATGCATATGAAGAAAAGCTTCTACATCAACTCATCCGTTCCGTGCTTATTCATCGAACGCCGTAAGGGCGGATGCGGACTTCTCAATCTTCAATGTCTCTACAACCAAATTGTCCTAAGTACTGTTCATATCATCGCGAATGGTAGAGATCCTCTTTTGGTAATGGTCAGGAATCGAGAAATAAGTGGAGAAGTAGCGTTCCTCTACAACGCTGCGGAGAAGGCAGCTGAAACCCCTTGGTCTGGAACTCAACATCAGGAGTGAGAACATTGCATTACACTACCAAGGTGCCTCACTTCGCAAATCACAGGTGAAGAAAGCGGAGGCCAAAAAACTTTCTGAAACAACATGAAGACAAGGTGATGCACGGAAACTTTTACAAAATTGTACAAGATTAATCCTTGTCAGATGAGTCAAAGTTTGCTTTTCTCAAATGACCTGGACTCAATGCAGGAACAAAGAGTTTAATTTTTGCGTCTCAGGGCGGTGTGATTTCCACCTTAGCATACCGTAGAAGCATATTACGTCAAGAGGTTTCCAGCGATAGGTGCAGGGCGTGTCTTAAACTTCCTGAGCACCTTTGGCAAATACTACTATTGTTGAAAACGAGGAGTGCCGAATCTACTGAAACTACGATTTCTCGACATCTTGAGGACACGAAGCGACCCAAGTATGACTGCTCTTTGCATCCACCCACCAAGTGCGACGGCATATTTCTGACACACCGGTATAGCTTTCAGGTTATTAAACAGTGCAGGCGTCGCACCTACAAGAGCACCGATGATAAGAACGAATAATTTGACCGAATATCCTTGATGATGGCGCTACAGGTGTTCTCTGAGATCTTTGTAACTCTTTTTTATCTCGGTTTTCTTGTCTTCGTTGTTGGAGTCAGCCGGGGCATAGAATTCGATCACGAACATAGTCCGATCACGTTTGTCAAGGAGCACGATGTTGGGTCTTGTATGTTGGATAGGAGCCATTTTCGAGAAATCGTAGTTCCAATACATTCGGCACTCCTCGTTTTCAACGATAGACTCCATCCCCTTTGGAGCGTTCTGCAGAGCAGGGTCGTGGCCAACGCCATAGGAGCGACAAAAATCGTGGCAAAGCATTGTTAAGGCAGCGTTGTTTCTGCTCAACTACGTCGTTCTTGCGTGAATAGGGATATTCGATAGTATATGCCACAGGTGCTTAGGAAGTTTATGACATGCCCTGCACGTATCGCTGGGAA
Organism: Neuroterus valhalla; assembly: GCA_011762715.2. NCBI lineage: Eukaryota > Metazoa > Arthropoda > Insecta > Hymenoptera > Cynipidae > Neuroterus > Neuroterus valhalla. The sequence goes on from WSXT02197000.1 coordinate 10,334, forward strand.
CATCTTGACGTAATATGCTTCTGCGTTATGCTAAGGCGGAAATCACACCGTCCTGGCACGCGAAATTGAAATTCTCTGTTCCTGAATCTAGACCGGATGATTCGAGGAAAGCAAACGTTGGCTCATGTGACGAGGATTGTTCTTTCACAATTTTGTAGAATTTTCCAGGCACCTCCTCGTCTTCATGTTGTTTCAGGAAGTTTTCCGCCTCCGCTTTCTTTACCTGTGCTTTGAGGAGTGAGGTACCTTGATGCCACTGTCCTAACCCCTAATGTTGAGTTCCAGGCCAGGGGTTTCAGCTGCCTTCTCCACGGTGCAATGTATAAGTGTGGAACGGACGAGTTGATGCGCAAGCTTTTCTTCATATGCATCATCTTGCGCGTAGTGGTATCAAGAGCCCTGAGCTCGTCCATGTTAGTCGTAAATATCTTGTTCAACGACGAGAGGTTCGACGACAGAATTCGTCGGAACAGATGTTTGTTTCTGCTTTGAAGAACCTCTCAGGGTCCTTATTTATACCTGTTATTCGTCCGCGTTACAGATGAATCTTGGCACACTTATCCAATCCAAAATCTATACCGATTTCTCGTGTGTACCTTCCGACGATACTAAGAGCATTTTCAGGATGTTCTTTTGCAGGAACATAGATCTTTAAGTCATCCAAATAAAATATATAAGTGACCTTATGCTCACGAACATCAGTTCTGCCATGTAGGTATCCACGAGAATCACGGATCGCGAGGGATAGAGGCAATGGTTTGATGCAGGAGAGGAGGAGGCTCATGGCGTCACCCTGAAAGACACCTCTCTGGAAATTAACAGGGTTTGTATTCACATGATGCTTTCCAGAATCAATCTTTCAAAATTCTTCCTTTTTATTGGATCATTCATAGACTGAAATTTATTTAAAATGGTCGTATTTTTCTTCTTTGAAACTAACTTTTTATAATTGAATTGAGTAAAGTGCCGCATAGATTGCACAAATCAATAAAGGTATTACATGGATTCAATAAGTGTACTATGTATTCAGATCAGAGGGGATTTGTTCTACATATTCTTTATCAACATATTCTCTGCGCCTGCTATAAAGCTTTTCACTGATATCGTTTTTATTATTTAGAATTATATTGTTTTTCCCATGACCAACGAAATATGAAGTAAACGATAGTGTCGACTGATATCCTAAAAAACTTTTTAAGTCATATTATCGAGTGAAAACAAGACATTTGATATCATCGACATGAATTCCGTGAAATTTCTTCTGTTCCTGACAATAATGTGCACCTATGCATTGATATCTTCTCTTGGAGGAGCACCTCTACTAGCAAGTAGAACTGAACGTAATGCTGAAAGTGAGTTGCAGAACACATCTCTTCACATTTCAGCAGATGCAATTTCGTCACATACTATAGAAATCATATAGTTTTCTCATATCAGTCTCGTGTAACTCCAATTTTTAATGAAATGTTTTATTTATCACGCTCAACTGCTGTAATATATTGATACACTCACCGCTTGGACGGGCGCCTTTCGGCAGATCGCCGGTTTCTCGGCTGTTCATGTTTGAGTGATTCTGTCCCTTCCCCCAACCCTCGCACGATGCAGCACGACAGCCTATCAGACTTAAGAAGGCAGTACCGTAATGCGTAGTATAGAAGTTGTTTACTTGGAGACTTGCGACGCACGTATTCATGAGACTATGCATACGGTCCTGAGTGTTAACCTTCGCCTAGTCAGTCGTCCCTTCAAATCTGAATCGAACTTGATTTCTAATTTCTATCAGTTCGGGACCACGACCCCTAATACTGGCCCCGTCCAAGCGGTGAGTGTATATAGCTAGTTCGATATACAGGAACAAAAACGGTGTAGTTCCAAAATCTCATTCATTCAATATTCTAAAACACTGAAAACAGATTCATTATGTGAAATCTGACAGTACTGCATGGCAGTAACTTACCAAAAAAAAGTCCTTACTTCTGTTCAATATTCATGCTTATCTTCATCTTCCAAAATTTGTTTCACTAATCAATACGCCTTCTTTGTCAAGTCATGCGATCACTGATTTTCTATCAGTTCACATTTCTTTGCAGTGATGTGTAATGGACACTACGCAGTGAATCCTTTATATTGTCTTACACATAAACCATGGCCGCATTCAATAAAACCTTGCTTCACCTACCAGTGCACGTCTTGAAATTCGGGAAAGGACGAAAATATTATAGTTTCTATTTTAGAATGTTCTATTTGATTCAACAGAGTGTATGTAGTGTCAGAGCGCTTTTGACTTGGTCTCGTTGCCGTCGCATAAATCTTGACGTTCTGAGGTCATCATTAGTTGACTTTGGTCACCTGTTTATGTCCGTTGGATTGCAATTTCTTGAGCAAATTTGAATCCCTTAGGATTGACACCAGTCTTCGCTTTATTGATGCAGCATCGCCCACCTTAGCCTGCAAATGAGTGAAACCGTAACCTTCTAACTATAATCATACCTGTACTCATTCCACCGCAACGAAAGTGATCCATTTACGCATGCTGTCCATCGCCACAATAGTCCTTTGGCTTTGGCCCTCCTTCAGTTCCCTCCGGTCTTTGACTTTGTACCGATCGTTGAGTAGAACGGCTGTCGCCTCAAAACGGCCTTCTGATTCGGCTGCAAGCTTTCTGCTTCGACCAGTAGCTGCTGGTCTAGATGCGACTAGAACGATGTCTCCTGTCTGCCGCGCCTGCACCTCTTCGGTGTGTAGTCTCGCCTCTTTGCGCACTTCCTTCAGGTTAATTTGGTCCAACGTCTCTTGGATCGTACAAAGCACGGCGTTATCTGCAGAACTCTCAGGTTTTTATCCATATAGCAGTTGAACTGGACTCTTATGGGTGGTTTGATTTGTGGTACCGTTAATTCCGCTCTGTCACTTCCTCACGTGTACATCCCATCGGTCTTCATGTGTGTCAGCACTAGTTGCTGCTAGCGAATCGAGAATGGTAAGATTCAACCGCTCGACCTGCCCATTTGCTCTAGGGGTCGCGACGGCATAAGGCACGTGTTTAGTTTCGTACTCTTTACAAAACTTGCTGAAACGATGGGACGTCAAGCAAGTTCCTCTATCGCTGATTGATCGAGTTGGCACTCCGAATATTCCAAATACTTGGAGTATTGTCCTGATGTCCCATTTGGTCCTGGTGTCCTCTACTGGCTCGACAATGCAGAATTTTGTGAAACCATCAATTAAAGCCAAAATTTCAGCATTTTTGCGCTTCCTTTTTACGAATGGACTAACGTTATCCACGTGTATCATGTAAAATGGGATCAGGACCCTTTCTTTTGGGTATAACAGGCCTGCCTCACGCACAGTTGTGGATTTGTAAAAGAGAGAGTTCAAACGAGCTATTCCATATTTAGTAGCGAAATTCTTCATGCCTTTCGAACCAGTAATGTTGGTTGATCTGCTCAATTGTCTTCTCAGCCGCAAAATGACTCTGATCATCGTGATACATTTTTACAATGTTCAAGCACGATTCGCGCGATTTATGTATTCCCTGTTTCAGTTCTGTAAAAGATTACCCCGTTTCTGAGAACTGATTCGTCGAAGTATTGCTTCGTGTAATGTAGGTGAAGTCATGGGAATGATAATTACTCTCAACTGTTAATGTCTTTTAACTCTAATCTGAGACAACCCGTTTCTCATCATTCTCTTCCTGCACAGGCATTGCTCCTAGTCCAACCAAACTTGCGTCCGTATGTAGTTTCGTCTCAAGTGTAGGGTCGTAGAGGACAAGTATTGGTCTCCGTGTGAGTGAACGTTCAAGCTCTCGAACAGTGCTTTCCTGTTCAGGGCCCCATTCGCATTGAAGTTCCTCACACAACAGCTTGGTTAACGGAGCGACGATTTCGGTAAAGCTCTTGATGACTTTTCTGAATAAATTTGCAAGCCCAAGGAAAGAGCGCAATTATATAACAACAGTAGGTTCTGGAGCTTTGATTACGGCGCTGATTTTCTGTGTACCTGGACGCACTCCATTTTCTGCGATTTTCCTACCAAGGTAATTAATAGTGGTTTGGAAGAACATGCACTTTGATATGTTCAGGGTAAGGTTACATTTGTGGACCTCAAGCGCCAACTCGAGATTTTCAAAAGCTTCATCGAAGCTCGAGGCTGTTATGAGTATATCGTCGAAGAACACCAAAGGGATGGAGAATCTTACAATTATATTGACAAGGGCTCTGTTAATTTCTCTTTGGAAAGCAGCTGCTGAATTCTCAGGGCTAAAAGGGGTTCTTAGAAATTCATAATGACCGTCAGGGGTCACGAACGCTGTTAATTCGATGGAGTCTTTATCAACAGGAACTTGATGGTACCCAGATTTCAGATCCAAGGACGTGAACAACCTTTTTTCTGACAGGCGATCAATCTGATCGTCAATGTGTGGCAACGGGTGCAAGTCGGCTCTAATCCTTTTGTTATGTAGACGATAATCCACGCACAAGTGCATCTCATAATTTTTCTTTATTTGTAGTAGAATCAGACTGGCATAAGGTGAGTGCTTTCTCCAGCTCTTCAACAATCCGCTTGACCGTACTGCGATCCTCATAACCGACGAGGAGGGTAGCTCACAGGCTGTTCGTCCAACAATTTGAGGTTAAGCTTCTTCCCCTTATTTCGCTCAATTCTCGCATGTTTAACGCGATAGTTTTTCGATATATATTTATCAGTGAAACTAATTTGCGCATAATTTTCGAATCTTTTACTTCCGAGTATGGTATATCTTCCTCGTTCATGTCTTTTCCGTTATTAACTATTACATTTGTTTCCATTGGTTCTACTGAATCATTTTCTCTCTTGAGTATCAATCCAGCAGCATCCGTAATAGCTCCTACTTTGGGAGTGCAAGTATATTACGACCTATGAGCATCTTTCTTGACAACTGTTCGTCCGGCACTACGAACATTTCAATCTCGAATAATACTTTGTCGATCTGGAGATGGACATTAGTAGACGGGATAGGTGTATTGAGCGCAAAATTGAAAGCTGATAGAGTCTCTTGTGTCATGGTTACCTTTAGTCCTAGTGCTTGTGCTTTGCTAGATCTAATTATAGAGCAATTATTCTTCAAATCAACCATGCATTTGCTCGCAATGTGATTGACAGTACAGTATTTGATAGGTTTTTGTACTTTGAAATTGTTAACTTGACAAACTTCCAAGCTCTCATTCATATAAGTTTGTTATAATCGCTTTGACTCATTGTTTGGTTTCTTTTTGGACCAACAATTTTTCTCCTTGTGACCTAACCTGTGGCAGTATGTGCATTTCGGTTTCTCATTCTTCGACGATTTTTGTGATTCAGCCGTCCCTGAGAGGGATACCCCTCTTATGTCCAGGCATTCATATTTTCGGTGGCCTACATTACCACAAAGTAAATACGCGTTTTTTTTTCTTATCGCCTTTTCTTTATTTTTGTTTACCATGTCACGCGTGTCCTGTCCTTTGTTATTCTCTTTCACCTTGCTGCAAGTTTCGCGGAAGATAGCTAGACAATTCTTGAGTTCGTTGATGCTTTCACAACGCGTTGACAGAATTCTTGTGCGTATCTTCTCGTCATGAAGACCACGTGCAACAAAATCAACAATTTTATCATACACCAAATCGAGCTTGAGCTCGTTGAATTTCCCTACATCTTTTGAAGCGGTAAGTTTGTAGATCCTGCCTCGGAACACTTTCGTATAAAGCGGCTTCTCTAAATAAGGTTTCAAAAATTAGTTCTTCCGGAAATCGCTCCTTTAGAGAATGAGAAAACACTGGCCAAGATAACTGAGCTTCGTACACCTCTTCGTACCAAATTTCAGCTTTGCCGCGGATTCTACAAACCGCCTAATACAGTTAAGTCTTGTCATCCCTTTCATACAAAACTGCCCAAGAATTATTTTCATCTATTCAGTCAGCTGGAGATTGAGTTTTTGCAGATTGATCGGATTTAGGTAAGAATTTTTCTTTAATAAAATTTTTCGACTTTTTTTAGTTAATTTTCACAATACTTGCCAGTACTAGCGGAATCAGCGTTGCATGAAGGTCGAACAAGATTGAAGCGGATTGGTCCTATTCGATTCACCAGAGCTTCTGCAAGACCTTTTAGGACTCTGACTTCTCGATGAATCTCGTGAATTGTTGCGAGATCTCCTGTGGGACTTTCTGGTAGATGAGTTCCAATCCCTAAATCTTTTCCTGTCTCGCTTCTTCTTTCGCACCCTGTCACCTCTTTCACGCCATCCACTTCTTCTCATTTCGATGATATAATCGGTTGCTGGTAGCACTATCACAAATTCACTGCATGAGCACTTTTCATCACTTTCACTGACCACGAAGTAAGTAGAAATGTATCCCACTTCTGATTTGTAGTAAAATATTCTTATTATTAACAATCGATTACTATCGTAGAACAGTTATAACACAAGGGGATCAAATAATACCAATACACACATCAGTACTAAGAGTATTATCCAAATAATTTGATATTTGGAAGATCTTTCAATCTGAGCGGATCCTTAAATCGACTGTCTGACTTGATAGTCGAACCCAGCAACCTCACCCGACGAGTGGGTATCCTTCTGTCTCTGGATCCTAGCTTCGTTTTTGGGGATCCACCATATCAACATTCAATAAACATTTAGGTAGTGAAACAATGTGCTTAGGGAGACATGGCCAAGCAACGGATTGCCACCATTGTTAACAATATCCCTCTTCAAGAGTATGAGTTACGAAATTACTGAAAGCCCTTTTCGATTTGACAAGTAAAATCACATAGAGTCCAGATGTTACATAAATTTTTTCTCAACCCTGTTGGTGATGTAGTTAAAATAGTCAGTTCAACTGTTGGCTAAGCCCTTAGCCAGAGTTGAGCCAACATTCAAGCGCAGTCAAGTTATTTGTTCTGGTAAATGTTACGCTTACAGTTTGGCTGATCCCATCCAGAGACGGGTCAACCGTATCCAAGGAGTCTCTTCAAATAATTTTCTATAGTATAGCCAACTGTCAGACAGAGCTTGGGCCAGAGTTGGGCCTACCTATTCAACTGTCGGTCCAAACTTTGGCCAGAGTGTAGCCGATGGTCCGGTGTCGTAAGGTTACTTGCACTAGATCATATTACGATAACAATCGGAACAACCTCTTCGAGACTTTGGCCGGCCTCAATTTTAATGGCCGCCGATTTCGGCTGCCAACATTGGACCAACAGAGGAAACTTGCATGTGCCACAGTTGGGCCTACTCTGGTCACAAATATTTGGCAGCCAAAATAGCCCGACCTTGGACCAACCGTCAAACTCTGGCTGCCAATCCAAATTCGCAACTCGGTTGATACATACTTTTCATGATACCTAATTTCACACATAATTTTGTCACTGGAATTTGCATTTTTTATATACAAATTCAATTCCAGGATTTATTTATCCTTTCATTCCAATGCGATTTATTTCTAGCGTACACACCTACGTATCGCACAACTAACTTTTATTTTCCTCAGAATACGAGTGTGCTCTCAGGAAAAAAATTAACTAATTATAGAGGTAGGTGCTTGAATATTGACAACTAATTTTACTATATGGGAGATGCCTCTCTATATCAGAAAATAGGATAATCAGGTAATTTTTAAATAGAAATACTAATTTACGTCGCAAGGTATGCCCTTTCCGAAATTCCACCCAATCAGTTCTTTTGATACTAAAAATTGTGGGATAAATTTGAAATACGCAGTATCGATAGAGACTATGCACATCAAATTCGTCGCATCAGAGTAAGACTAGGTCATGTTTACTTTTTGAAATTTTTGATCATATATCATTTTCATGATCAGGGGGCTGCAAATGATTTTAAGATATATATTTTCATGAGCTATTCATCTTCAGAGTAGTTTTTTCCATAAGAAGTAAATATTTTTAAAATAATTTTTCAAACCAAGGTACACAATGAAATGCAACAGTACACGAAATCTATTATCCAGCACTATCTAACCTATAAAACCTATCTAACCCTCCAAAAAAATGAATTTTGAAGTCCATATTGTGCCATGTCCAAAGTAGTTCCTTGATTTCTGCAGGATGAAATCATGAATTGCATCAAAAGGTATTCTAGTATACTACCTTCGGAAATTATGAGATCGGTTAACGCAAGCACTAATAAAAATCACTGCTGGTTTGGACCACGATTACTCAGCGAAAAAAAAATGATAGGGCATTTAAAAAAGAACATTTGGAAAGCCTAACAAATCCTACGTCTCGTAGTGACGAACGGAATTTTTTTCTGCTGGAGAGAATACATACAAGCACGTGATTAACTTTTGATAAAAATTCTAGATTTTCTAACATTTTTTACCTTGAATTCAGCTTTTGGCATGACCTGGGAAAATTGTTTTAAATATCTGAAAATTATATGACATAGAGCCTGAAATCTCATCTTTAACTTCTCGGACGGTTTGCTGCTCGCCTCCTTCGTTGGAGTAGGACTGAATTGACCACGCACAGAGGTGGTGCTCGATTGGGGCTGCCTAATACTTTCAATTCTGTCCATCAGTAATTTTTATTTCAAATAATGGTCAAATTATTTACAATTATTCCAATTCAGAATTGTCCTCATATTGAAAAATAGAAGAATGATGAACAGTTTTTTTTATTTCCTAAAAATTTTATCAACAAGAATATTAATAAAAATGTAGAGATATTGTTACGAACACTGTTAAAAATGTTCGTAAAATTAGTATACTTTTAATTTACGACGGTATATTGATTTTAATAAACGTGTCTCGA
>WSXT02197011.1:2280-19126 GCA_011762715.2 Neuroterus valhalla
AAAATATATATTTCTCTGGATTTCTAACTTTCTATGCTACTCAATGTAGAGGTTTTATTTTATATATGAAATTGAATAAGGCGGATTCGATATGGCAAATCCAATATAGTGAATCCAATATGGCGACTTTCATATTGTTAGCTCATATTCCGTTGAAAAACATATTTTCATATATTCAGTGTCTTTCATACTATTCAATGTGATGATTTTACTTGATATGTGATATTCAATATGGCAGATCCAATCTGGCGATCGACATAATGAAAATTGATTATTTATTATTCATACGAGCACTTACGTCTCTAAATATCTGATTGTCCAAGGAAACGTTAGTACCATCGTATAAGTGGGAAGGTATGATGGCGGATTTAATATGGCGGCCGAATTGATTAAAAAATTACCATTTTCTCTTTACACGTGCCTTTGCGTGTCTCAAATATATATATTTTTCTAGATTTCCTTGCTTTCATTTGCACTGACGCGGAATTGAAAACAGTAGCTTCAATATGGCAACCCTATGAATAAATAGAGAAAATTAACAAAAAACAAAAAAACCGAGAAAAAACAGAAAACATACAAAAACAAAAACATATAATAGGAACCGATACAAAACTCTGCCTTAGCCAGTCCCAAGACCGAGTATCAAAAGAAGAGGGTTTTTCGCAGTGGTTTTTTCTTATCATGTGGAAAAAATGATCTCATTCGAAAGAATGAAACATTTTTAGTCCGCCAAATCGAATGCGGCATTCTGAGTGTTCAAAATCTGAGTCAAGATTCATAATCAGCGACCTAAAAGTCCTATGTATACATCTGTTTGTCCAAATTTGTGTGAATATAAAATATTTAGTCCGCCATATTGAATCCGCTATTTGGAATTTTCAAAATCCGATTCCAGATTCGTAATCAGCGACGCAATAGTGTTTACTTTGGATTATACTTTTTATGAAAATTACATCCATGTACTGATTCATTCTTCTTGAAACTATTAAAAGCGTACATGTACTCGGCATCGGAATAGACATTAATTACTTTCAATCTGTGTAGATTTCTTCAATATTTATTTTATTACACTCATCTCGCGACTATATTCCGCTCTATTTTGTGCTGGCTCCACAGTTTTTCACGCTTGACTGCATTTGGCTCTCCTCCGAGCGTCCCCTGATGGCCTACACTGAAGGCCATTGCTCGAGTTGGCAGCGCGGTACTGCGTAGTTTAAAGTTGTTTACTTGGCGAATCTCTGCGTGCGACCTTCAGAGACTAAATGTGACTATTTACTGTTTGATTGACTAGAAAGTATTATTACTCAGTTATCAACTAATAAAAGTATAAACTGAAGTCGATTTCCTAATTTTGTTCAAGAAAAAAATACATTCCACGTGCAGATTGTTTTCCATAATTGATTCCAAATTATCTGCACTACCTCTTCGTGGTATTGACCTTAACGATAATAAGATTTATAAGATATTCCTACGAACTTATAATACGATACTCGTAGACAAATTGTCACTATGATGTCATTGTGTATTTTTTTTTTCAAACTTCAATCTGCTGTAATATAAGTAATAAAATCGTCTGACATTACTAATTGAACCTTTTAATTTTTAAAGTTTCTCGATCAACAGAGTACTGCAAGTAACAACAAGAATTAAAAGAGTGATTTGAAGAAATCGAGAGAAAGACCAGATGGTTGACCATATCGAGCTTTTCGAAACGCTGACCTTTTGGAATTCGAAACTGTTTTTCGACACTCGAGAAGAAAGAGCACAATCTTCTTTCCATAAGCAGTCAGTTCGACGAAAAATGAATGATTACTGATTTTTTTTTGTACCATTAAGCCATAATATCAGTTGCGGGGAAGCGTAACTCGTAAAGAGTTTTAATTGACTGTGTTGGATACAAGGGAGGATACCAGTCTCTCTTTTTGAAAATGATTCCGATGAAATGTCTTTAACTTACCCAATTGAATACGATAATAACAAAACCGTGGAAATCAAGAAAGAAATTACCGAAGGTACGTCAAGATTTGTAATGAAATATTTTTCATAACACGTGCAACGTAAATTTGACTTTCGCCGCCTCTTGAGCGATGCGAATGTGGCAGATTACTGCCAAGTTTTCTATTCGCCACTAAAGGCGAATAGAAACCAGCTGGAGCGGCGGAAGCAAATCAACGGTAGCGGCGAAAGTGAATCAGCTGTCACATGTTTTCAACCATAACCTTGAAACTCTAATTTTTCTCATTTCGCTATCACTCAACAGTCGTCGGAAGCCGAGTTTTCAATGTTTTTTTCATGAAAAATTTTGTACAAGGCGAGTGGCGGTGATCACTGACTCGTGTGGGGCTGCCCTCGCTTTGCTAGGGCCATCATCTCCACACTCGTCAGTAATCTGCGCCATCCGCCACTCGCCATGCTATGTAATATTATCTAAAAGAATGAAGTAAAAAATAAAAATTTATATTCTGTTGAATTTTCAGATCACGAGATACGTACAGGTTAGAAAAGTGATATGAATTTCAAGTTAAAATTTTGTATGATTGATATAAAAATGAAAAATTTGTCTGTTCACAAACTGCGGAATCGAAAGAGACAGAGAATTCAGAAACCAACACATGAACTCCGAAAGAAATATAGAGGGGATAAAGGAGGAATAGCTGCGACAAATTTGCCAGGAGTTACACTTCCTCATAATATGCTTTTGAACGAAATATTTCAAAAAGTGATAATAGTTGCTTACATGTAACTTGATTCTTTTTCTTGAAAATTGCCCTACTGGTTAAGAAAATTCTCATTTTTCATTAAACCTCAATCGAAAATTTTACTTTCGAAACCTTTGAAGGGTATCAAAAATTGAGTTTTCTAACCTGGAGAAGAATGTGACAGGCCAATGAAAATGGTGGTGTTTTGTCTACATCCCCCTCTACCACTCCCTACGCTGTATAACCCTATCTCTCTTCGCGGTTCCCTCATCTCGCTTATTGTTCTTCCTTTCAGCATTGCTCCTCATTTTTTGGCGTTCCCTATCCTACCACGGTTTCACGATTTCTTTCCTCTTCTATCTCAACAACTTTCTTTTGATCACATCCTTCCACTTTCTCTTTCAGATCTCCCCATACCCCTTCCCTCGACTTTCCTTCGGACCTTACTTTTCCTAACTGTTCCTGGAATCTCTCTACAGCCTACACCGTCAATATCTTCTTCTCCTCCTTCGAAGCTTTTTCTTCTCCTTACCTTTCGCCGCCCTCCTTTCTGCTCCACAAGATGATTGGCTGATGGTCCGATCTGCTACTCTCTTCTACTGCGAATTTTTTCGTCTCCTTCCAACCTTGCATACTCATGACCACAAAGTCTATCGCCGATTCCTTCACCTCCCTCACATACCTGTAGAGACCTTTTCCTCTTCCCATTCTTGCATTGGGGTCCTCTTCCCCCTTAGTACCAGCATGCGCTCCTTCCTCTTACCCACAACATCTTTTATTCCTTCTTGAATCTTTTCATCTGATCTTTATTTTATTTGGTCACAAACTCGCACGTAACCTTTCCTTTCTTCACAACCCTTTTTTGCAACTTCTGCTCCTCATTCTTACGATGAATTTCCTCTTCAAATCCCTCATCACTCCCCATTATGATTCCCCGACAAGCCTGACCTTTTTTCGTTAATCTCATCTAACAAACTTTCAGAAGGCCTCATCTTTCATTTTACTATTTTTTCTTATATCCTACCTTTCCGGCTCTCCCTAACTCCTCTTCTTTCTAGCCCTGTCATTCAGCAATCTCTAAATTTCCTCCTCTTTTTGCATCACTTCGGCTACCTTTTCCCTAACAACCCACCCATGCTTTGTACTAGCTCTTCCAATCCCTTCATTTCTTCCTCCTGAACCTTAGCACTCTCGCTGTCACCCTCCAGCTCGGTATCTTCCTTCTCTCCTACCAGCAACAAAGATTATACTACTGCGGTGAATGCCTACTGTTTCTGACAGATACTTCTTTACTCCACTTTCGCCTATCTGCAATATCCTTATATTTTGCTTCCACCCTATTTTTTTCATTGCACCCTAGCAAGCCCTCTCGTACACCCCTCTATCTCTCTTACTGTTCTATGAACCTCCTTGCGCCCCTGAACAGCTCAATCCCTCACGTACCAATGCACTTCCCTTCTTGTCAACCTAACCTCACTTTTCATATCACATTTAACTCTACTTCCCCAACACATTAAAAACTACTTGTTCTACCCTCAACTCACTTCTCGCATCCTCGCTCGTCATTGGAGTTTTTACTTTCACCGAAGAGTATGTACAAGCCTATGAGTGGAAACAAAATTTGACGCTTCATAAAAAATTCTAATTCGAAGCTACTCCACAGTTCAATGGAGGCCCGTAGCCAGGATTTCGTTTCGGGGGGAGGGGGGGGGCAAATTTCTAAGTGGTATTATGGATAATCGTTTCTCCATGTACGTGAAAATCACAACCATTTCTAGCATTTCGCAAGAGCCCCCCCCCCCCCCTTCGCTACGTGCCTGGTTCAATGTTATTTCTGCAAGAAACGATTCAAACAAGAGGCTCACATGAATACGCATATCAAACTCGTGCATCTGAAAATGATCTCGAAGATGACGGAGATCACGGCGATACGCGCAATTTTATACGTTTTGTTTATTCAAATAAAAATGAAGGTATAAGGCGATTCAGATTGATAACTATCTAAAGGAAATGAAACTTTTGTGCAGCATGTTTTTTTATTGGTTTTGATTCACTGCATGATACTTTTTTGATCCCTTCTTCTCTTAACATTCAAAAAATTACTCCTACGAACATACAATACGATAAAAATTCTAATATGAGGTGATTGAACGTGGATAGTTAATATAACCTATACCTGTTACATAATAAGAAATAAGATCGCTAGAAATAACTTTAATTTGGTTTTGACTTTCTATGTTTATAGATCTAAAGAGTGCTGCAAGTAACACCAAGATGTTCAATCGTGAATCAAAGGAAGCAGCAGGGGAACCAGATAGTAAACCACATTCTGCACTTCACTCCAGAGAAATTTTGGAATTTGAAACAGTTTTTTTGAATGAAGAGAAGGAAGGGCACACTCTTTTCTCCAAAAGAAACCAGTTAGACGAAAATTGTTCAACTCCTAAAATTTCTTCTGAGAAATATTCTGATGCTAAGATTCCAGCTTGCATAATTGAATACGATACAGACGAAACTTTGGAAATAAAGGAAGAAATCGTTCATGGTGAATAAATGTCATTTTTACCAAATATTTAGGTCCTTACTCTATAATGTTATGGTTCAAAATATGAATGCGAATTCTCTATTATCTTAACCACGAGTATGAAATCAAAAATTTCAAACTACATTGTGTTAAATTTTCAGAAAAGGTATCAGGCGAGAAACGTAAAATAGAATGGGAGACAAAAGTGAGTACCGGAGATATTGAAATAACTAAAATTTGGAGTGTTGAAAACCCTAGGGATCAAAATGAGGAGAAAATCAAAAAATCACCACATGACTCAAAAAAGGAATACAAATGCGAAAAATGTGCTCGCAGTTATAAATGGGAAAGAAATTTAATTCAACATCAAAGATTTGAATGCAACGTAATTCCACAGTTCAGTTGTAATTTCTGTGGCAAACTATTTAAACGGAGATCTAACATGAATACTCATATCGATCTTGTACATCTCAAAATTATAGGAATGAAATCAGAAAAGAGGCATTATTGCGACAAATGTCCTCGAAGTTACAGTTGGAGGACTGATTTATATAGACACAAAAGTTTCGAACACGCAGCAGTCAAACCAAGATTTACTTGTGATTATTGCTTGCACACAACTATGCACAAATACGACTTGTCAAAACATATTACTTTAAAGCATCTCAATAAGAAATAACTACTACGTACGCAAAAGTTTACTGCTTGGAAAATTTCTCATAATAGTTGGAAAGAACTATATAATCTATATAATCATTGCTATTAAGTATTTTATCTGGCCCTTGGCCTAGAATCTTAGAATCCCAGAATAAGTATTTACCTGTTTTGTATTACATTTTCTTCTTCTGCATTACTTTATCTTCTACATGGAGCTTCTGTGATTGCCACTGTCTACCTTCTTAACCGAAGCAAAGAGTGCGGGTGTCTAACAAGATATAATCTTACAAAAATTAGGCGCGTAAAATATAAGAATATATAATTGTATTTCGTGCCTCCTCATCAAGATCAACACGAAATCTCCCAACTCATGGTCAGAAATATCTCAATTTGAAAACTGAAAGAAATGAAAATGGGGTCGCGCGCGTCGCTGACGCCACGTGGGATTCGGGCAATTTCATTTCTTTTCTTCGTGTCAGACAACCCATATCGACCTGTATTTTTTTGAGTCCAGAATGAGAAAAACTAGAAGATGGAAGAACATCTAGATCAAAATCGACGCCATCGGAGGACGAGCTTGCCGATCCAAAAGAGCGCAGGGGGATCTTAAAACATATCTTAAAGCTAGAAAAGAGGAAGGATCGTCATTGTAGGAAAAGCATGAACTGCGTTAACGCTACTTCAGTTCCGGAATCGGATTCATCCCTTCACAGTAAATGGTTCGTTTCCGGGTTTACTCTTTGTAGTTCAAAAATTTCGATATATACCTAACCTATAAGAGCTTATCAACTTGGCTTACAAGTTCCGCACACGCATCAAGATGGCCGTTTTCTCTGTCAAATGAGACGTAGCCTTGCATTTCAATAGGGCTCCTACCCAAAATATTTTTACACTTTCAGGTATGCATATTATACTTCTTTATCCTGAGGGCTACTACTAACCCATAAGATTAGGCACATGCTTGCATACTTTTTTCTGTTATTGAGGGGGGGGGGGGGGGGGAATCTTGCATTAGACACCCAACCCAAAATCGTTTCCAATGAGTAGGCGATTCTTGAGTTGGGTAGTGACAGATCCCTCCTGACCAACACCACTCCTCTCCTGCTAACCCATTTCTATTGAACCGCTTTTGCATAACTTTGGTGAAATGGAGATAAGGACGCAACGCTGGAATTAGGCTTCACACTGCTCTGCCATCTTGGGCTTCTTCAATCTCCTGCTTTGGACCCAACAAAGATGTACGCCTCGTCCTTAGTAGCGCGACAGTGTCACGCAATGGGGTCGTCAGCCTTCGACATCTTGGCAGGGTCCACAAAACATTACCTCGCGGCTTTACTCCTGATGCCGCCTCTCTATACACCTTACAACGTGCGGTTCCCGGAAGATGGTCGACCTAGGAACCTTTGCCTCCAGTGGCGCAGAGGTAGTAGTGCGGAGTACTTGCGCACTACGCGGACTTGTGTCCTCCTTCGCAGGACCTCCAGCCACATGTCTTTCTGTCGGGTCCAGTGCAGCCAACTTCCATATGACCCTAACCTTGCCAGCAGAAGCACCGGGTCGCTCTATATTCTTCCTGACATAACGAGACACCTATCCAACTTTGATGTGCGCTTTGCGTATGAACCTTGCGGCCAAGTCCTCGTTCAACTCAACGAAGGCCTTCAGTTTACTCCTGAAGAGGCCTTTCTCGTGGAGCTGACCTTAACCATGTCACTTCTCATTTCAACACCGAAGTGTTTTTCAATTGCATCTACGAGAGAGACCAGTTTGCGGACTTTTTCCCCTTTACCAGCTACCTGCTTGATGTCAGTGGACAGTTTGGCTCTACCCTCTGCCTCTTTCCTAACCTCTCTGAGGATGTCGCCATTCCCTGTACTTTGTCTTTAGATTTAATTCCAATTTATGTTCATGATGATTCAAGTGGTTTTGGGCTGTGAATATCTCAACCACTAACATCAGATCTTTTTTCCATAACCTGATGATTTTCCTGTCTTTGTCCATCATGTACGTATAGCCTTGGATGGCCTAAGTCAGTCCTTCACTCTCAGTTTGTTCCCAGTATATCCAGTACTGATAGCTTGATGTTGATAGCTTGACTTTTTAAATTTAAAGACTAGCTCTGAAGTTCGGATAGCCGAAGCCTCGGCACTTTCCTAGATTCTTGCTCCTGACCTCCATCTTCATTTGGATGCGATGTGTACATATTTTTCTTCTTTCGAGATAATGTAACTCATCGCTGCTGTTATTTTCAAGGATAATAAATAATTAATAATAATAGTAATGATAATTTAATAACTCCCATACATGAAAAAAGGAACGGATGTTCTGAAGAAGCAATATTATTATAATTAATAATTAAAGAATACAAATCTGTGAGTAACTTCAATCGAAAAAAGAAGACCTAGCTCTAATCGTTTAAAAGTGATGACCTCCCTAAGGTCACCTGTAGCATAGAAAATTATGTTCAATAAAAAAAAATTCATGCTCTAGTCTTCATGAGTAGAAAGTTATTATCCCTCAAAAGAATGCATTTCTTGGTTACTTCCAGCAGGAAATGTGTCTCTCTCAAAAAAGTTTTTTCTTCATCCCTTTGCCAAAAGTTCTCGTTTTCTGATTCAATATCGAATTAGAAAACAAAGTTTCCGTGCACTGCTTGAAATACGCATACGCTTCCAAGCGGCAAAGTTGCGAACGTGAGCGGTAGAGCAGACAACGTAGACCGGCACAGCAGCGAGTCCGTATCATACTTGAGTTTATGTGCTATTCATACCTAACCTTTCTACGATAACTAGCTGTTATATTTTGATTCTCCCTTGCTTTTTTGATTAGCCAAAATGACTTCAGAAATATCTGACGACGATTGTCCTACCGGAAAGGAAGAAGGTAATATTCATTTAGATACTATAAAATGTGCTTGTGGATATTTTTATGGCAACCTCCCCCGACCATATGCACTCGCTTTGCTCGTGCATGTCAATGTCGGCGGCTCCCGAACAATCATCCACGCGCCCGTGCGCTGAAAGGGTAGATACGGTCGTGAGATACTTTACGCCGGCACGGATTTTCACAAAATTCAAAATCGCACATTCGGCAAGGGACATAAAAAAATCGTATACGCAACACGAGTAGAAGATAGGAGTCGCTGCACGGCGTGACATAAAGCCCTCGGCTTCGCCTCGGGCTTATGTGCACCCAGTGCGGCAAACTCCTATTTTCTGTTCTTGCCGCTAAATATACTATTTAGGTCCTTCACCATTTATTCCATGAAAGTTTTTTTGTCAAAGTTGACTGTTCTAAAATTTATGTTTCCGACCGTGTTTTTGTACCTTCACCCTATCCTGACTCCATTCATAATCAATATGTAAAAAACCATGAATGAGAAATTTGTGCTTTTTAAAGTGACCTTTATAATGAAGTTTTTCTTGTTCTTCAGCGAGTTCTCGTCGCCGACTTATTCAAATTTTTGTAGAGATGTCAGGACTTGAAACTATTGAAAAATCATGTCAGTTTAAAACCGGTAGGAGTTGCTAATGACTTTGTTGATCCTCGCTTGTAGAAATCGAAGAATTCGTGCAGCAATCAACGTTTTTGGACAAAGTATTTTTTCACTAACATATAAGCTGTGGAGCTGGAGCTTTGATATCATCAAGAAACTACCATAGCACTTACTCTGATCTTCAGACGTTTCGGGGAAGCTACGGATTTCCTTTCGCTCTGACACTTGGAAAATTCGGAGGTGTCCTGCAGTTATTACTGTACTTAACAAATTTTTTTTACTCCGCCGAAAATTTGACAGGTAATGTTTGCCTAAAAGAAAACCGTCACATTCGTTGAACTGTTGTGAATTCATGTAGGCAAGTACAACAAATATATTTTTACATACCTACTTGAAAAGATCTAGGAGTTTCCAGAAAAATCGATAAAGGTGCACCCAGGATTTTTCCAATCATTCATTTTATTGAGATATCTTATTCCAATGTCCATAGAAAACTACACAGCAGTGCCACTAATTTGTAATACTTTTAAAGAGTGCCACGAATTCTGGGTTATCCTCTCCTTAGAAATTCCAGAGAATTCCTGCGGTTATCAATGGGGTTGGATAGAGGATCGTCCTATCCACATGATGAGACTGATGGAGTAGTAGTAAGTCGAAGTTCTATGGATAATTCAAATTCGTATTCCAATGGTAAAGCAAGTCTGTAACTCTCACTAATAAAGAAGAAACTTTACCATTGAAGTTCTGTCTTCAACCTTGTGTTTTGCAAGAATCTTTTGTTTGATTCGAAAATGTGTTTATAATTTTTGAGTCTCAATAAAATCGCATACCTTATTACATTTCTTATTGAGAATGATACTATAAAGTCAGAAAATGAGTTCAACTTGGATACGCCAGTAAGAGGAACACGTTAGATTTGGAAAACCAGTTCCACTTAGGCATGACAGTGATAAAAACTCGTATTGAATGAATTCTAGATACCGGATTTGAATAAATTCCCTTCGTCAACTCAAAAATGTTTATATTACTCCCCTGCATTAGGGACAAGAACCCATTTAGACACGAAGTTCAAAAAAGACGTGAGAGTTGCATAAAGGGTCTATCCACGCCTGGGGTTCCGAATTAAACCCTTAGGCCAGAAGAGCGGTTTCATCCAGACCCGGAAATAAAACAAACATTTCCAAAAGCTCAACGCTCAAACTTGTGAAGTTTCTTAGTATGTATTTTTTTAGAATAGGATATTTTTAAACTGAAGAAGCACTTCATCGAAGGGAGAAAGCATTTGCTATCGGAACAATATGAAGAACCAGTTGTTAAAAATCAACATTGTTCTCAAGCGGAATATTCCAAAGAATGTATTCATAATAATTTCATCACTTTTTACAATAATTAGATAAGCACATGTCTTTGAAATGTTTATAAATTGAGAAATGAATTTATAACATTGAATTTATAACAGATTACATCAGTGTTAGTTGATATCTTCAGATTGACCAAAATATTATAGCGTATCCAAGTTTGGCTTTTTCTTTTAACACTCGTTCTTAGGCTGGAAATTATTTTGCACATGGTCCGGTTTTGGGAGGAGTCTTCCTGCCTGGTGGTGGGTTTTCACATGCTGCCCCAAAACTCACTCCTACGGTATCACCTAGAATAATCATGAAAAATTAGTATCTCACACTATCAGTCAAACAATTTTCGAGTGATTGTGTTACTATGCACACCAAAGTATTTCCTTGTTCGAAGATATTATTACTAGCTTTATAAGAGATTCCTTCCTTGGAAACTTACGATATTCACAAGCTTTTTTGCATGGATATGAGCAACCATTTTTCATACAGTAGGAGGAGGCTGACCAAATCTGGAAGCATATTATTCCGGAAATTATTTCAATGTCTGATGCAGGAAACGAGTTTTTATTATAAAAAAGAGACAGGAAAATTTCACTTTGCTTACTTCGCACCCCTTCTTGCAAGCTGCCAAATCCTTTGTCTTATCCTAATCGTCGTGATCGTTATCAGGAAGAACAGGAGCATCATGAAATAAATGAAATGTATGTGAACTAATCAGAAACTCTTCCCAAAAATTACTCCTGAATTTGAAGCACAATAAATCTTTTGGAGAAAAATTTGAAGATTTGAAGAATTATACTTAATCATAAACGTGGAGAATACTTTTTCGACAACTAGGTCTCGGCCTCAGCCAGGAGCAAGACATAGCCTTTTCGACTCAAATTCAAGATGACCCATTTTAAGAAAAAGTTTGAAAATTTTTACTCGTGATGAGACCAAGTAAAGATATTATGATCTTTTTAGGCTGGATACAGCACGTCAAAAGTTTCAATCAGAATGGAATGTTTTCCTTGACATTGTACATAACCTTAAACTTGTAGCATGACTCAGGAAAGTCGCGGAATGTTTTGGAAATTCTTGCGATGCAACCTCTAGAATCTTTTTATACAACATCATCTATTCATACCTTATTACTATGACCGCTCGTTCGCTCGCTCTTATTGCCTTGCCTTCCTCGCTTTGCCTCGCATACATTTTCCGACACTTCTCTAGCCTCGCAGTGCCAAAATCTGCCTCCGCGGTTCCTTCGAATTTCTCATCTTCTATTACCTATTTGCTATTCCTTATCTACTATTTATATTATTCGCATCTTTCTTATATTTACTTCTTCTCCTTCTCACACAACTATCTCCATTGCTCCTCTTCCTTCCTTCTCTTCTCCTCCATCTTGCCAAACACCCCCTCTGCTCATGCAAATACCCTTTTCTCCTCTTTTTCATGCAGCAATAATTCCATGCTAATTCCACTCCCCTCCAACTTCTCGGATCCTTCCACCCAGTGTACCACCTTTGCACACCCCTTCCCACACAACTCGCACATTCTCTTCTCCTCCCGAAGCGCGAACCTCTTAGCACCCTCAATGCTTCTGCATCTCATTCTCGCCATTATCTCCTGGCTTCCTTTTTCTCCTTTCTCACACAAATATCACCTGTTTCGGTTAGCATAATCCACCCATATTTCTCATTATACCTTGATCCTCTCATTCTCTGCTCTCCTCCTTCCCTCCCTCTCCATGCCATTCCTCTTAACAATCTCATACACCATTCTTCCTTCCTCGTGCCTCTTCCTCACTTTATCCGCATGCAGACCTTTTCCCGAAAATACCTTTCTCTCTCAGCCTCCATCTCTCCATCTCATCCCCTGTTCTCCTCCTCCCAACAACACTCCCTCACTGGCCTACTTCCCTCCTCTTCCAATGATTTCTCCTCATACTTACACGCTTGGCTACCTGTCAGGGTCCCTAAACTCATTCTCCCTGTCTTGCGCCTAACGATGGAACTAGGTGTGCTTCTGTCCAATCCTGTTGTACCCTATTAACCTCCTCACTTTTCTTCCACCCCCACACCTCTACCCTATACAGTAGCATGCTTATCACAAGGGAGTCAAACTGCTTCACCCTTCTTTCAAAGTCATCTGTAAACAACCTCTTCCCCAATCCCTACACCTGCTTCATCACAACATTTGCCCTCCTTACTCTCTCTTTTATATGAACATTCACTACCCTATTCCTCCTGAATAGGAAGCCCAGATACACTTTCTCTTTCGACTCCTGCACAGCCTCCCCCTCCCTCCACTTCCAATCCCTTTATCCCTTCCACCCTGTCTTCTGAACACCATAACCTTGGACTTCTCCGCGTTTAACTCTAGCCGACTCCTATCCAGGTATCTTCCTAACCTCTTCATCTTCAAGGCCTAACCTTTAACCTTTTGGACCTCCTCGCTTTTTGTCAACAACACTATCTCATCTGCATATGCAAGTGACCAAATTCTGACCCATCCCGACCTCACCACCCTTCCCGCCCCTACCACTCCTTCCTCTAGCTTCCTCTCCATTTCAGCTCCCTCTATCAACTGAAGGGGACGCTTCTTTGGGATCTACGAAAAACCTGTAAACTTTCGATCCTTTTTCCGCTAATTTCCTGTCCACCACGTGCTGCAAACTATGAATATTATTGATAGTGCTTCTACGCGATCTGGATCCCGCCTGCGTCTCCGGCAATATACCTCTCCCCTCGACATCATTTCTTAGCCTCTCCGCCAGTACTATCGCGTATACTTTGTATACTTTCTATACTTCTTTTCAACCCTTTCCTTCATTCTCTTGCATTATCCATCCCACTACGGTTTCATCATTCCTTTTCTCTTCTTTCTTAATCTTTCATTTCGTACACACGTTACCACATTCACTTTTAACTCTTCCCATATCTTTCTTCCAACTCCCCTCCAAACTTACTTCTCCTAACTGCTTCTGGTATTTCTCCAAAGCCTCTTCCGTGCATATTTCTCTTTACCCCATCGAAACTCCTTCTCCTTGTCTTCTTCCGCCTTCCCCTCTTACCTTGTTCCCCTCTTGTTTCCCCGTCTCCTTCCACCCTTGCATATTCATGACCACATAGTCTATCACTGAAGCTCCAATCTTGCTCACATACGTGTACTCTCGTGTTCTTCGTTATCATGCCATTCGCGACCACTTACCCTCTATCCACCATCTAGTCTCTTAAAATATGCCCCTCCTCATTCATAATCATCATCCAACTATTCCCTCCTCTCTCTCGCCTTTAATATACCTTTGATCCTCTCCACCCCACCCTGTTGGACACCGTCACAAACTTGCACGTCACACCCCCTATCTTGATAGCCCTTATTTGCAGCCTCTGCTCCTCACCACCACCGTTCATTTCTTCTTCAATACCTTTCCTGATTGATATATAGCCGTTATAGCCCCCCCCCCCCCACTAGCCCTACCTTTCTTCTTTAACCTGACCGCCTCTTGAAGCCTCCACCTAAACCCTCTTGGTTGCCTGGGTTCTATCCTGACCCACTCCTTGCTCTCTACCCACGTTTCTACCAGTCCAACATCATCAAATTCCTGCACAAACCTCCAAAAATCCTCGTCTTTCTTTCTTATCACTGTTATATTCCAAAAGAGCACCTTCATCACTTCGCTGCTCTTCCTCCACTCTTCTTCCTTCTAGCTCTGTCATTCAGCAGTCTTTGTATTTCTCTCCCTTTCCACTTCAGACCTTAAGCGTCACTCTAGTCACCTTGCCCTGAAACTCACCTATACCTTGTAGGAGCGCTTCAACTCCCTTCCGTTCTTCTGCGCTTCTCAACTTGAGCCTTTTTATCACGATAATATTTTTTCTATCCTCCTTCACTCTCCTTTCCATTCTTAACTCCATTACCCTTATTCTTTCTCCCGTCACCACCTTCTGCTTTTCGTGCTCACGCCCTCCCACTTTCTCTTCAATCATTCTCTCCACATTGTCCCAGATACTCTCTTGCTCTCCTTCCGCTCTGCAATCTTCTCTCATATCTAGCCTACCCTCTACCTCCCCGAACCTTCTATCTGTCCTTTCGATCCATGCCCTTATAGCCCCCTCATCTGTTTCATCTAATTTTTTTCCTTCCTACCAACACGGCGACTGTCTCAAACTTTTTACTTTCTACCTCAGATCTTCTATTTCTCTTCCCTTATCCTTAGGTCCTCCCTCGTACCCTTTACTTCTTTCCTGAGCGCCTTGATTTCCGAAATTAGGAACATTATCGTCTCCTTATCCAGCTCCTCTTCCATTTTTGTAGGTGCCTTGCGGTTTCCACCGCTTTGCTTCCCTGAAGTTTCTTGCCTTCACGTTTCTCCCGATTCCTCAATCAAGCCTTTTACCTTTCGTTCGCGCACCGCTTGGAAGCAATCTGAATGTCAACTAGATTGATTTCCTACCACTTCTATGGACTTTCTTGCTTCCCTTCCAGAACTCAATCCCTCAAGAAACGATTTACCTTCCTTCTTGTCAATCTAACCTCACTTTTCCTCTTCCACAAGATTTCACTCCCCCGTCCTTCACCTCAAAAACGACTTCTTCTACCAACAACTGACCTTGCGCATTCTTACTCACCACCTACTCTTCCAACCCCACCCTCCATTCACATATTCATCACAAATTTCTTGAAAATGTATCGCCACCTGCTAACAAGGTTCCTTAAATAATCATGCCTACTTATAAAGAATAACATTATTCATGGTAAGTCAAACTAACCGGTGGAGGAACACCAGGAATGGCGATGGTCCATAAAGCTGCAAATGCTTGAAAAATGAAAAAACATCCTCATTATTTTGCATTTGTACTTCCTGAAAAATACGATGATGATACCGATAGTTGTATAATAAAAGGAAATGAGGGGGGGGGGCAGATATAAAACTTTCCTCTGCTAGCAGGGGAAGAAAAATATAAACTCGCGGTGATTCTTATTTGGAACTATTTCATTCAAAATCCTGAAGTTTTTTAGTAGAGAAGTTGCGATATAATGATAATCTTCTTGTATTCTCAGAATCTACCTACTTTGCATTTTTGTACATTATTAAGATGATTGATCAAGGAAGAAACAATATGTATGTCACCGCTAAAAATGCGAGTACACCTTTATGACTCTCAACATTTTCATTCAAAAGGCAACAGGGGTTGGGGCAGATGAACATTAATAATTTATTCATATAGTTCATAAAAATAACTTACTTAGCAAAAATGTAAATATTGCTGTTCCTTCCATTTTGAAGATTCGAGGGTATGTGGCAGAATTTTTCGTAATCTGATAATTCAGAAAATAATGAAGACGGGCGTATCATCCAAGTTTTATTCCTAATATTTATGACTCAAACACGAAATAGAAGAAAAAAACAAAGCAATAATGTATTATTTTTACAAGCGGACACATTATAAAATTTGTAGATCTTTTTTTGTTGCACAAGTTCACTTCATCTATATTTTCCCGTACCTTGCATATTTTGACCAAAAAACGAAACTTTCTATTTTCCATCATTTTTTGTGCGAGCAGAATTTTCAAGTTTTTGAGAAAACGCGAAAAGTTGGGAAGCTCATCCCGAAGGGCTTCCAAAAAGAAACATGTTTTCCTCAACTTTTTTTCATATCTTACGTTGTTTGGCTAAAAATTCTCATTTTCGTTTACATTTTTGAATTTTGAAAATTCCATAACTCTGACAATTTCATTTTATCAAAAAAAATCGTGAGGATAAAATGTTTCACATTTCACTTACTACAAAAAGCCGTACTTGAAATTTTTAGGTCTTGAAAAAAGTAGTCTCAAAAATTATCAAAATGCTCCAGCTTCTTAAGTTTCCATTCAAAATAGCTGGCTAACGAACATGACCCTTAGTTTTTGACACTAAAAGAGGCTACCAAAAGCCAATAAAATAGATTCGTTCTTTCGTAAGTTATCGTGCTCACAGACAGACATACAAACAGACTTATATACAGACATACAGACAGACCTACAGACAGACCTACAGACAGACCTGCAGACAGACATACAGGCAGACATACATACATACATACATACATACATACATACATACATACATACATACATACATACATACATA
>WSXT02197022.1:2281-19126 GCA_011762715.2 Neuroterus valhalla
TTATCCAGTTTGATTGAAGAATATCACACTTCCTCTGTTTCCAGAAGGATTGAGTGAGATCTTAGTCCCAAACCTTTTCCGATGGGGTTTCGTAAGATCACATACTAACTCATTTCAAGTAGGATCGAATAAAATCACACACTTACTCTTTTTTGATTGAGATCGTGTACGATTCTACCCCTGAACGTTCTTAAGCAGTGTTGAATTTGAATCAATTTTCACCCCATTTACAGAAGGGTTGAGTAAGATTACATGCCAACCCGTTTCAAGCAGGGTTGTGTAACGTCTCAGCCTTATTCACTTCCTAGTAGGATTGTCTAAGAGTACACCCTCACACCCTCTCCATAAGGGTGGAGCAACATCACAACCCTAGCCCCGCCTTCTTTCTAGTAAAGTTATATAAGATCACACACTCTGCTCTTTTCCAGTAGAGTTGAGTGAAATTCTATCCCTGGATCTTTTCTAGCAGAGTTGAGTAAGATAACACCTCAAAATGTTCAAATCAGGGTGGAGTAAGGTCGCACTAAATTCACTTTCTAGTAAGATTAAATGAGATTACACACTTCCCCCTTATCCAGTTTGATTGAAGAATATCACACTTCCTCTGTTTCCAGAAGGATTGAGTGAGATCTTAGTCCCAAACCTTTCCCGACGGGGGTTTTCAAGATCACAAATTAACTTGTTATAAGTAGGGTTGCATAAGATCACACACTATCCTCTTTGAGTGGAATGGAATGAAATCACACACATTTTGCTTCTCCAATAAGGTTTTCCTTTCCACGTAGGGTTGAGTAAGATCAAACCTCTAATCCATTTCCACTTAGGTTGAGTGAAATCGAACCTCTATCCCTTCCACTTGAGTATAAACAATATAACGCGTGTAACAATAACAATAATAGAGCATAACAAGTAGAATTGGGAATAACATGTAAAATTGAGGAAAAAACAGAAAATCAATACTAATTATTACTTTATGAAATCGCATTCAACATGATAAGAAACTCGAAGATTTGATACGATCAGAAAAACGTTATCTATGCTAATTTTTAAATTATTCCAAAATCATTAGATGATAACTAGATGAGCTCGAATGATATTGTAAAAATATTGCAACATTTTAATAATTCGAAGCCCATGCAAATGAAGGAAAATAATGAAGAATTTTTCAAGGTTTGACATAATCAAATTATGCAAGGTTTGACATTATCAAATATTTATTTTAAATGTAAATAATAAACGCATATTAATAGAACGAATTCTATAGTTGAAGTTTGTAATGAAGGAATTTCAGAAGAAGTATTAATCAAAACTACTTTGGGGCAGAGAAGCGAGAGAAAAAAGTGTAGAACCTAAAAAGCCCAAGAGGTATGCCGAAAGAAACTCTTGAGAAAAATCGATTAAAGAATAAAAAGAAAATTATGAGTAGAATAAATTGTACTTTTTGTGTATCAGGAGCAATAAAAGTTATTTTCCTGCATGTATTTGATTCACTAAAAGGTAAGAAATAAACGAATTTATAAAACCATGGTCCAAAATTCTGGGCAACAAATTTTCACTTGAATGTATAAAAAAAAAGGTTTGTTATACGATTAGTGAAGTATATCCTGTAAAAAAATTACATAGATGATTTGTATAGTAGCAAAATTTGATAATAAAATTGATAATTCTCAAAATGTCAGTATAACATGTGACGCAATACTGTCGGATGCGATAAATGATTTTATTTGAATTTGTATTTGAAATTTTTTTTCTCAGTTTTCTCTCATGCCAAAACTGCAACTCCATTTTTGTTTCGTAAAATGACAAAGACCTCCAAAAAAATGTTTCTGGTATTTATTATCCCGCTCCTCAGTTTTAATTCGGAAAATAAGGTTCTTATTTCTCGTTTTTGCAAGTGAAAGAATGTTATTTGTATGATGCATGGAACAATTATTCTTCTAAAGGAATGTTGTTCTATCTTCGATTGATGAAACTTTGAATTCATAATATATCCGGAGGCAAAAAGGATTTAGGGTTTCTTGGATATGAAGATTAGAAAATCATGTATGTAAAAAGATTGATTTCATTTTGTCAAACCGGCAAATGATATTGTTTAAAGAATTTATTTCTAGATAGATGACATTCTTCTGACGCAATTATTGCGATAACAGGAAATTTATTGCACTTCCAGAAGTTGTTGCACGTATTTTTTTAAAAGCAAACAAAGCTTCTAATTTGAATAATAGCTTTGAAGTGTTCAGAATTGAGAAATTGAGTTAAACCAGTTTTTATTTTTATTGAAAAAAAATACTTATCAGATTGATATATTAGCCTTACGTAAACATTTATTGCACTTATACTTTAGTTTCATAAGATTCTTTTATTACTCCAAATAAATCCGGATTTATATTATGAACGCTATAAATGGTCTTCAAATTACTGTCATGTTTGGTGTAACTGTTCAAAAAAAAAAAAATTTCTCATCATCCGAAGTATATTATTTCGTCTATGAAATGTCGGAAAAAATATATTTAAACATTTTGATTCTCTGTGGCATTTTGTCTCGTGGAATTATTGGGTCTTTCGTGGAAGATAATCATAGTAAGTGTTCAGCTGAAATAAGTCATTTTGTACTGAGGAATCGCAATAGTGCGGAAAGGTTGGCTTTATTGAAAGCTGAAATTATCTTAATTCTTTTTCGGGGAAGATATTTTCTTCAAATTGTTTCAATAAAGCCTGATCGAAAATAATTAATTATGATTGAACTATCAATCGTTATTCGAGCAACTATAAGAAGTCAGGAGTTTCTTGAATTTAAATTCAAGTTCTCATAACAAATATTGTAGGATGATCACTAAAAATTTACAAAACATATTCGTGGTCATTTTTTGAATATCTTCTGGAGCAAACGGACGGACATACAGACCAACAGACAGACCAAGTTTCCAAAACCTGATTATTGCCTTTAAAGGGCCTCGAGACGTGTACATTAGTTGAAAAAGTGAGATATGAAATTTCAGCCGATTCTTATACTTCCTGAATCATAAATGACGAGAGAAAAATTGAATAAGAGAAGTGCGTTTTTGTTGCGGGTAATTTTCGGTATATATTTTTGGTTCAACTTGAAAAGATGAATAACGTAAGATTGTTTGGCTTGTAGGAGAATGCAAGAAACATGGTATGTTATTCATTTAAAATGGTACAGATCATAAGCGAAACACACGCGACGCTCAATGACGAAATTTGACGCTACATACATGCTCCCAATCGTACATTTTCAAACTTAAGATTATCAGAACCCCTCTTGCAAAATTGAAGCCTTTGAGAGTAAAATATTTAAATCCTCATTTTGATAAGCAGTTTAAATTTAACAAGGTCTGATATGAGCATCAGAAACTGAACATTTATTCCTGCAAAATATCCAGATTTACTATTGTTGATACTTTACCAATTCCAGGCATTTTGAAATCTCAATTCGTTTTCTTATTCCTCTACGACACAGAAACTTTGAAGTTACTACATTCTACACCTTTACACTTGATCAGAGTGATCATAGATTAAAGCTTGGATTTACAAAAAATAATTTCTTCTCCAGAAGAAATTTTATTTCAGGTTAGTTTAAAAATTTTCCGAAAATCCAATGCATTCCCTTCTGTAAAATCTAACCTCTTCTCGGCAACAAATCGTCTAAATGCCAAACGATTAGTTCCAAGAAAGTCTGAATCGATTACAGTGCCACATAAAAAAAGAGAAAACCGAGGGTGTGACCATGTCAGTCATATGATTTTTGAGTCACTGAAATCGGATCTGAAGTTCATTTGGCTTTCTCACATCAGGTTCTTGAGGTGAAATAAACTTCGAATTCGGTTCCAGCGACCAAAAAAACCTATAATATGGTCAAGCACTCAGGCCGGCATTTCTTTTCATTTTACGGTTTCTGTAAAGACTTTTTGAGGTTATGTCCAAAACTGACGTGATGGATTAAAATAAACTTCGGGTTTGGTTTCAGCGGTCCAAAATCATCATATACATGGTCCAGTACTCAGGCCAGCATTACTTTTCATTTATCAGGGCATCCTTGAAGACTTTTTTAGGTTATATCGAAAACCTAACGCTCATATGCCCTTTTATTTCTATACATTATAATCTATCTATGTAGATTATATATGATTTACTTGAGTCTGTCTGAAGTCACATATGGGAAGTCTCTTCGCGACATGTCTCACCTGCGGCAAGTCACGTCTAAGGCTTTTCACACCTGTGAGGTTTGTCTCACCAGCGGCAAATTTCCGAAAATATGACAAGCTGCAGATGTGACTTCCACGGCTGAGGCATGCGTCGCCAAGAGAGTTGCTGCATGTCACATTATATTGACCCATATATTTATTAATAAACAATATACAATCTTATATTCCTCTCCCTTACCCTTCCATTGTACGTTTTTGTTTGATAAAGTACATACTTGAGTACGGTCAAATACTTTGATACATTTTTCCAAAATGTTTTGTTGAACTCCAGACATCAATAAAGTTTGTTTTTAGAATGCAATATTTGATGCCATAAACAAAATTGACTGATATAAAATTCTTGGAAATTCTTATTGACAACTCGGTATGAAATTTGCTCTGAATACAAATGCGTTCATTTCAATGAGTTTATTGATTCCACAACATTCATGAGTTTTTACGCTCGTATATAATTATCCTAAAATAAAGAAGATCAAGTGTTATAAGATAACAAGAAAGATCCTCTTTGAGAAAAGCATTGGCCTTAAATTCTATGCTCAAATTGACATAATATTTTTTTAATTATTTAATTGAGATAAAGTTTTAACCTTGTATATCAATATATTTTGATGCTCTGATTACAAATATAACCATTTAAAAAACCGGCAAATGTAATTTTTGAGGTCAAAATTTCGAGTAAAGAACGTCTTCAAGAAGATTAGTTTTTACATTTTCATTCTAAATGAGAAGGTATTGCTTTTATGCGAAAATCGACTTTCGCGGATTTATTGAAATCTCAACGTTTTGAGACCCCCTGAGTCAGAAAAAACTATTTTTACGAAAGTGTCTGTCTGTCTGTAATCTGTAGACTCGATAACTTTCGAAAGAATGATCATATTGGATTGTGCTTTAGCACACTTTTTTAAGGCCGTGAAAGAAAGGGACGAGTTTGTTAGCAGACATTTTTGACCAATGGTTCTAGTTTTATGCACCGAAATAGCTTTTTAAAAAAAAGAACAAAATAGTTTAATTTCCACTCAAAGAAGATTTCTCAGTTGAGAAAAAAAAATCCAGAAATCGTCATTGGCAAAGTTAATTTTTCAAAAAATATATGAGTTTTGAAACAAACAGTTGAATTTCAACCAAAAAAGGTCTATTTCCAACCAAACACATTATAATGGAACTTTTACTTGAAGAATTAATTCACAACCAAAAAACAATGTGTTGAAAAAAATATTCAAATATTAAACCGAATTGAAAAATTTTAAAAAAGAATGAATTTTCTACAAAACACATAACCTTCTATTAAACAGTTGCAATTTTGAATTTGATTAAGAAGAGAAACAATTTCAGTGTTATATAAGTTGTGTATGTTATGTTATAATATTCAATACAAATTCGTATTAATCATAGATTGGTGTGTACGGAAAACATTCAGTAAATTAAATGACATGTTCTAAAACACCTCATTTTCCATAATTCTTTCTCTTTGAGGAAGCAACTTTTATTGTTTTGACGAAAATCTGGTTATTTTTTTCTTAGTTTAGTAGAAATGGTGTTTAAAGTTCCCGAAGTCATAACCGAAAAGGAGAGAGACTGAACATACATTTGGAGAAAACATTAGTTGTAAGGGAATTTTATAATATCATTAGGGAATTCGCATTGCTCCCTTATCGACATTGCTTAAACAGTTTTGATTGTAATATTACAATGTACTTGAAAAAATATGCTTTTTGGTCTTTTATGGATATTTTTATATCCCACTCTGATAAATCTCTCTGGAATAGGAATTATAGAAATCAATATCCAATAAAACACCACTGAATGATTAATTTAGCTTATTTGCAGATGACTCATCAAATCTCCACTTTCGCAAGAAACGTTTAATTGATAACACGATCGCTGGAGAAACAGAATACAGCATTAAAGAAATTCCGTACATTGTGCAAATTATAAAAAACGCAGAAAAAATCTGTGCAGGCATTATAGTCTCCAGTAAATTGGTCTTGGCTACTGAAAAGTGTTTTGTTAACCCGGAAGAGGAGTACAAAGTCGAATCCGGTGAACAGTATGCAGGTACTGCTAAAATTCACTTTGTGATAAAAAAATTCTTTGAAGGAAATCTTGCCTTGCTTCTCATTAAACCAACTATCTATCTGAGAAGTCCATCAAAAAATCGAGAAATACAACTTTTTGAGGGATCTCTTTCGACCGAAACATTTGCCACCATTAGCGGTTGGAAACACACGAGTGAAAGGTAAATTATTAATGATAATGTATTGAAATACTTTCAGCATTTACTTCGACGACTACTAGTCGAAACTCAGTGGACCTCTTCTCGTTTTTCCTATGTGTTTCACGACTTTCAATCTTCCCGATCAGACAAATTTCTCTTTATTTATGAAACTGGAAAATTTTTATTCCCCGGAAACTTTCTCCTGCTTGTTTTTTCAATTGTAAAGTCCTAGAATTTGTTATACAAGATATGATCGTGCGACAGGCGCAGAAGGAGGATGAATATGAACAGAATTCAATTTCGAGAATTGGGCCTTTATTGAACATTCATTAACGTATTAACATATAGTATTCCGTGGAGCTTGCACAATATACCATTATAAAGAAAAGTGTGTGTCCTCTCTAGTTTCAGTCAACGACAATCAACGTATGTACCGGTAATCAGCCATCAGTCATGCCACGATTACTACGAAAATCATAATTTTGAGCTCACAGATGAATATATCTGCACTCTGGACTCAACCGGACAAAAAGGCTGTACCCCTGAGGATGCTGGTTCTGCTTTAGTAGTGGGGTTTGGGCTTACTCGTAGACTAGTTGGTGTTCTCATTTCTGCTGGGAGGATCATAAATCAATCTAGTCCGGATGTTTTTGTAAGCGTGAGTGATAATAACACATACAATAGGTGGATTGAATCAATGATTGATTTCCATGCATTGAAACGAGTGCATAAACAGCATCCACCCAATAAATATCGACGCCTGCAACATCCAGACAATCAAGATCAACGCAATCGAATGTCCCATCCACACACTTCACATTGAAAATATTGAGACAGAATGAAATTTTATTGGGATGATTTTGATGATAACAATCTTTATCATAAGGCTTTCTCATGATAATAATGATTAATTTGAAGAAAAAAAAACAATAAGAATACAACTTCCAAAAAAATGGTTTCAACATATAGGACTGTAACCATCAAAAGTATAAGCAATTAAACAGTTTTTGTCCTACTTTCCAATCCTTCAGAGCTGTATTTTACTGTGAATGCGATGAATTAAGTGGTCTTAATAAGGCGGATAAGCGCTCAAGCTTTATGTTAGAGGTCCGAAGTTCACTCCTTTTGGAATTTTATCTGTATGTGTATTTTTGTACATTCTCATTAATGATAGTGCAATGGAATCTTCTATATTGCCAATCCCTAGTTTTAGGTATATCTTCACGCTCTAACACGTCTAAACCGCAGGTACTTTGTGAACCTTCTTCAAAGTCAGGTAAAGAATCAATGTTCAGTTCCGTTCTGTGACAGTAGCTCATCTGGGGTTTGAATCTCAGTTTTGGATTTCAGTTACAATCTTCATGATATTTTAAATGAAGTCGAAGTGCATATAAAAAAACGTACGAAAACAAACGCAATAGAAATGTGGCCGCTGAAGGCAAACTTATTTTTAAGTGGTCTTATAAGTACCCATTGGGGTAATGGCCCATTATAATGATGATAATAATAATGATTAATTCGTATCTGAGGAAGGGGGCCTATAACAAAGCCATCAAACGCGTCCTCAGGTTGCGGGAAAAGGGTCCCTATGCCGAGGGTTTCTTCTGAATATGGTCACTGAAACGGACAGTTGTCTCGGGATGGTTCCGAAGGAAAAATCTCGGAAACAAATGCCTGTGCAATCGTGCTAGAAGCTGAATGGCACTTGAATAAGGTGTACTTCATCTGCTTATGGGAACAACCATGGCAACAGCAGCCCCTGTTGTGAATACAGTTCAAAATGATCGAACGCGAATAGATGAATCAGAAAACACGATGACGAATCGGCAAGAACGTCGACATCCTTTGTTCGACGAAGACTTGCTGAATTCTTACGTTACCAGTACTGTCTCTATTTACAAAGGTTGCACATTGCGCTCTTAGACTATGTGGTGCCAAGAACACCCGGACCTTGTGCACTTTTTGCAGTAAGTGTTACGAAACCGTGCTGCTAAACTCTCGCGAATAGGAAATACGCACGGAACGTTTTATCAACCGCTGCGCAAGGACAAGACACCTAGAATGAAGAGGAAGCGACATTAGGATCAACTGCGGGAATCGAGCATTCTCATAAAATGTTAGCGGTTTCAGGACAAGGTTTCACAAGAAGAAACTTCAGCATCCAGTTTCCTTCCGAGCCTCAAGATTGGGCTAGAAGTTTGTCTCATCTATGTCGAAGGGTACATCCTCAATAGATAAAAAGGCCAAGAACAAGAAGAGGTAGAACGCGTCAGTGCTGCTAACTCCCAAGTAACACGTTGTTGACAAAATAGAGATGTTGTCGGGTGCAAGAAGATAAAAACAGGGGAAAGATGGGTTAAGGAGAATCGAGAGTTTTTTGCTGACGAATCTCGCCTCTTCAGCGATCTCCTCATTCTCATGTGAAGGAAGGGAGCTTCACGAAGTTCAACATACATTGAATAGAGGCACTACGAATATCATAAGTTTTAAGGAGCCTTGCGACAGCCTCATAACGGCTATAGAGGAATGCTTACGATAATCATACCAAAGAGGTACAGAAAGTGCCAAGGGACACAAATAACTTCTCTACTGCCGGATCGATGATATCAAGAACTTTCGGTGGACTAAGTTTACTCCTACACATCAACATTTGGATGAAATCTTGACCTTATATATAGAGACGCCTATTCCGCAGAAGCTGGCGTTGGAACGCATTGCACTCCTATCCAAGAAAGGCAACTTGTCCAACCCAAAGAGCCAATAACTAGTCTGAACACGCTGTATAAGATCTCCACAGCTATCCTGAATGACAAGGTTGTTTTGACAGAAGATTGGGCCTATGTAGAAAGAGAGAGAGAGATACACGAGCAACGTTGATCGACGAAGTGTCTGCAAAGTTCCTGCATTCTACAGAAGCGATCTATATAAACTTCACATCGGTCTGTTGAAAGGCTTGACGGTTCATCAACATCCAGTTAGATGTATTATAGAGATTGATGCCTCTTCGAAGAATCAGATTTACTATCACTATGGAAGAACATCATGTGACAACTATAGCGTCACTTTTCAGAAAGGGCATCTTTCAGCAAGACGCCGTGAGCCCATTTCTCTTCTGCATCACACTTTTGCTATTATCTCTTGCACTGCAGGATTCTCATGGGTACCTCTGCGTCGGGACTAATTATTGTGAGCATGGAGTCACTTATATATTTTATATAGATGACCTAAAGGTCTACGCTCAAGGATGCTTTCAGCATCGTCAAGGTGTACACAAGAGGAATTTGTATGAAATTTGGATTGGACATAAGTGCCAAGATTCATCCAATGCGTAGACGATTTGCAGATATTCACAAGGATCCGGAGCTCGTTGGTAGGAGTGCTATTGGACACTTTGACGATGGAAGGACCTGCAAATACCTAGGCATGCCCAAGAAGCGGACTTATTTGACAGATTTGACCGTCCAATCTGTCGGCGTTGAACAAGATATCTGCGACTAACATGTTTGCCGTCCTGGTTCCACTTTATTCCTTCCGGGTAGGTTCATGGACGGAGAAAGAGCTCATGGCATTTCAACTCTAGCATACCGCATTCGCATTCTACGTCAAGATGTTTCCAGCAATAGGTTCATAGCGTGCCATAAACATTTTTAGCACCTATAGCACATTCTATCTGGGTTTTCTATTTCCACGGAAACGACGCATCTCTATAGGCATAATGCGTCCTTAAGTGTGCTTTATTACTATCTTTGACGCTCTTATGGTGTTGGCCGTGACCCTGCCCTTTCAAACGCTGAAAATGAGGGATGCCGAATTTCCTGAGATCACATGTTTTTAACAATAACCTCAATTGAACAAATATGACCTGTCCGAAAGTCGGGTGATCAAAAGGTGGGTACAGTTGAGAAGGGTATTAAAATACTATATGTACCACGGGACGAATGAAGACTTTCCCCTCCGAGAAATTGCTGCCCTCGTGAGGAGATTTTTTTCAAGGGTGCATTTACTGCCTGAACAAAGTGAAGGCAGTAAATGATAAAGCGGCAAGGATCCAGACAGATTTTACGATTTAATTTCGAACACTTATCACGGTGATGCGTTCGAAAAAAAAGTCGTAAGGGAAATTTTCAATTCGTCATTACATATTATTGCATTAGATATAAAACAGTATATAAAAGATCTAAATAAAACCCTGCTTTTCATTCACAAGCCAGAGACTCTCAAAATGCATATTGAGTGAGGTTTCGGGTTTTGGTCCAAGTAGGCCGGCAAGTCTATTTATCACGACTTCATGAAACTTTGTGACAGACAAAAAATTATTAATTCATTATCATGAATGATTCCGAGGGGTAGTGAATTTTGCCAAAAGATTTTGGTTATTTTTCATAAAATTAATCATTGTTTTTCTTTTATTCAGATTTCCTTCAACTCAAATATGGATGGTTTGCATCTTCTAATGTGCACTATTACATGATTCATGAAAGTTCACTGATGTAAATTAGGATTCAAGTGTGAAATGACTGCTTTTTACATTTTCATACTCATTATAAATATTTTAAAATGTTGCTGATTTTCATTTTAGCTTTATACGATAATTTATAAGACAGTTTTCGAGTTATTTCTGTAATTCACACATGTAGCCTTAAACAAGATATGTGGATGAAGAGCAGTATCTACTGCAAACAGTGAAATATAATGGAAAACAGTTTCAAGATATCAGGAAGAAAACATTGTCTTCAGTAAAAAATAGTTTATTACGCACATAGGGTCGAGAACGTGTGAATGCAAACTTCACGCTCGTTTGAATCCACACGTTTTTGTCTGTATGTGCGTGCACTATTGTTACATTCTCATCATTTATGATTGAGAAAGTATTGGAATCGTCCGAAATTCCACATCTTGAATTTTTCCCGGTAAAATTTACTCTCGCATTTTTGATTGTGCTCCTCTAAATATTGAACCACAGTGTGAAAATAATATTTCTTTACAAGGAAATGAGTAAACTTCACAACAATCGTAAAAACAGCTGTCAGCGGCTTTTAGTCACTATGGGGAGTTCAACTAAGTGAACGGATCGACAGAAGATTCCAAAGCATGTAAAAAATAAAAAGTTTTTGTATCATCGTAGTTGGCACTGCTGCCCTAATAAAGTATCATAAAAGTGAGTTTTTATTTTCACCCTAAATCAAAATTTTCCAAAAATTCGATCATGTACTTTTGTTTTAGGCTGATACAATTTTTCAAAGTTATAATTATAATGGATTTAGCAATTCCCATAAAAACCCCTCTGGCATCTCTAAAAATTTTTTGTTAACACTATCAAGCACCGGATCCAATCAAAATAAGCATTATGTTTGAGAAATGGTTTATTTTGATACCAAACGATACGATTTGTAAGGGTGTCCAACTTGGGAAAGATACATGAAACTCATTTTATATCACCCCAATAAAAATTTAGAAAAAATAAAGTACTTTTAGAACAAGCTCTTCCCATAGCATTTTATTGGACAAAGTAAAGAGTCGAAATTATACGGATGAGCGGGGATGGTTTTTTTCATCTCGTGTGCGTCTATTGGAAATTGAGAAGCGGATCTTTTGCAAAGGTTGGACCTGAATTTCGGTAATGACGCGTTGGC
This sequence comes from Neuroterus valhalla, assembly GCA_011762715.2. NCBI lineage: Eukaryota > Metazoa > Arthropoda > Insecta > Hymenoptera > Cynipidae > Neuroterus > Neuroterus valhalla. Next base: position 14,356 of record WSXT02197022.1, read on the forward strand.
TACCGTGGGCCGTAGGGGCAACTGAAAGAGTTAAAGGAGAGAACATAACATCAGAAGCGGGAGAGAATGGGCGAGGAAGAGAGGCCGTTAATCGGAGTGCATTATCTTAATCACGTAAAACGGCAAAATTGCATTTACCTTTTTAAATGAATATTTGGCGGGGACGCCGGTCTGCCCAGGCTTCTGCCCGCTAAGTTAATTTACCAAGGAATGCTGGGTAACGCCCTATTCAACCCTCGCGCAGCAAAAGTATTGTCGGCATTGTACTGAAAATAACATACGCGTCAAAAACGGCCCAAGAAAACTTACGCTTCTTGTAACCTTTTAAATTATCTCTCATCTTAATTTTGTGTAAAAATAAAGTCGAGATATTTCATACTTATTTTCTCAATTTCAAACTTCTTGTGTACCGTCCTTGAGAGAGATAGATGCTAAAAGAGCTGTAATGATTTAATCAAATATAAGTAGGTATATGGTATCTTAAGTTTTACTTACATATATGGTTACATCCAAGGATTTGCTCCTTCATTTCTCATGCGATTTCTCTAAAAAATCAATAACCAATCAGTCTGACTGGTTAATGCCAGTTGTAAAACTACAGATCTAGCATGATTCACGTAGCAGGTCAGTTGTTCTGAAAAAATCCTGAATGCAATTGGGTGATGATGGAACAATTACCTTACAGGTTCCGCGCCAATTATATTATAGACTAGCTCCGCCCTGTGGCAGCGGCTTCGTTACAGGGAAAAATACGAATGACAGTGGTGCCATCTGTCGAAAATTGGTTGTACCAACTCAGAAACCTTCGTTGGCTCATGCGCAACAACTTTGCTAAACATCATCACATGATCAAATGCATAGTTTACGATTCTATAAAGGAAAAAGAGACCAACATTCATTTTTGTATATAAAGATAACTTCACATTGGTTGCAAATACCCCTCCCATTTCTTATTAAAGTGTTTTTTTGGGGTAGAATCTTCTTTAATGATTACAAAAGCATAAAGCTTGATGTGAGGATGCATTCGATGTAATTCTAAAACTTTTAGGATCAGATTCCAAAAATAAATAATTTTTCCGGTCTCATAATATCAGAATCCAATATGGCGTTTCAAATTATAATATTTGAAGAAAACGAACGATGTCAATTGTCTGACCTCGACTTTTTCATGAAAAAAAGACGATACCCAACACGTACAGCAACGATCAAGCCTTCTTTCCAGAGAAATCCAAAATGGTGCGAAATTATTTTCCAGAATTAGAAAAAGAAATGAAAGTTTATTATTATTAAGAGATGAGAGAATACAGCAATACAGTAAGAATTTTGTGCATTTATAAGAGAATGCCAAATTATTCAGCACGAAATCCGTCAAATTTCTGTTATTAACATTTTGATTGTCTAAATCAATATATCTTGTTGTCTGCAAAATTCACAGAATATCTGATAGATAGGATTGATTGAAAATTTTATTACCAACATTTTTCACTTCAACTTTTGAAAAAATCTTGATTGGAACAAAAGTGAAAGGCAAACAAGTGCAAAAATATTGTGAATACGCGCTCCTTTCGCATTCAATCGATCATAATTTGGCTTGTTCGATTGCTATTGAGACATTTGATAACTTATTTTAAAGATTATGCTTATCGCTTCAATATAAGTCCTCGGTCATACATTTTCGAGCCCTGGAGACAATTTTACAGTCTTACAAATCTGATATTTTCACACAAAAATTACAGTGTCAATTGTTCAGGTTCCTCTCATTCAATGAATCCTTAACAATATCGAAAAACAGTCATCCCATTTTATTCCTCAACAAAAAACGAAACTTTCAAGCGCACGTAGCGATTTTCAGGGTGAGCAGTTGCAGAATAATAATAATAATAATAAGAATAATAATAATAATAATAATAATAATAATAGGGCTCGGAATATGTGTCAAATCCAAATTAGGACCGATTGAATGCGAAAAGAGCGCTTGTTCACAGTAGTATTGCACTAATTTGCCCGTAACTTTTGTTCTAATCAAGATTTTTTCAAAAATAAAAGTGAGAAATGTTTGTGATGAAATTTTCAATCAATCGATTCTATCAGAAATTCAATGAATTTTGCAGACAGCAAGATATATAAATTTAAACAATTAAATCCTGGCCAGCGGTAGTTGGCCGAAGGTGAGAGAAACGAGCGTCAACGACCACGCTAAGATTAACACAAAAATGTTCAGAATTAGCGAAACGCGTTTTTCATTTGCTTATATAAATTTAACGCAGCCTTTGCCACGACCAAAGCTTTAGCGAGCTTATTGCAAGGGTTCAAATTATATGTCCGTATATCCATACTTTGTTTTAATGAGCCCGATGATACTCAATTAAATATGTCGGACTGAAATTGAGAGTTTTCATAATGTTTCCGCATGGCGAGTCCAATCCGTCCCTTTCGCACCTGTGCTCGCTCGCTATGGCGAGACAAGGAAAGCTGTTCCTTCGAAATGTCTCTTTCACGCCCGTGCTTGTGATCCTCCATCTCTTTCGCGTCAGAGCTGGCACGTTAATTGAGCTGCCGGATCATCACAGGGGGGCCCAGATTCTTTTTCAAAAAGCGGGCTGATCCCTGGTCGTTTGAAAATAAGGTCCCGAATTTCCAATTCCTAAAAGTATACTTCAATACAAAATTTCATTGCGCATCTTTTTCTTAACGGAAAATATATTTTGTATCAGCTGTGATTCCTTATACATCTTCCCGGAGCAGAGGATAAAAACTATAGTCAAGTAATCGATTAACATCAGAGTATTAGGATTATGTAGGAGTTTTTAGGAAAATAACAGTAACCGATATGTTAACATAAATACAATTCATCTAGATAAAGTATATTAATGGCAATTGGAACAAAATTGTTGGTGATCTATGAATTCGAAAAAAATTCGTGAAATTTATTTATTTGTGGTTATTGATGATATTCATTGTAATTCATAAAATTTAAGATAATGTTATACATTTCTGGGAATTTCTGAAAACTTATGACATTCATGGAAATTTATTAAATTTGTGATTTTTTATGAGCTTTGTGATGATTTATAAAATTTGTGACAATTCATATAATTTATGGTAATTTATGAAATTAGAATAAATCTATCCTGCGATAATTTATCGTTATAATATAAAATCTGCCCGCTACGTAGGCACATTCTCATCGCGCGCTTGGCTCGTAAGTTTGAGCGCGCGAGTTTTGTTGATCCATTTTTTTCATATGTTGTGTACTTTCTCTGGAAATTTAATTTTTTAATGTTTCATTTTATTTTTTTACGATTGAAACAGAAACTTCGCGTCAAATGGGAAAAATGATCGCACATTTACAGATATTTTTCTGGTAAAGTACTTGTGTGCATTCATTTTTTCCAGACCTTATGTCGATTGTCCAAAGATTCCATTTTTTCATTTGAAATATGGTTTTTTTAAAATGAAGCAAGAATTACTTGTCCTGTCAAGCAGATTCAACCGAATTTGTAGATCTTTATTGTTTGCACAATTTTTAATTATCTCTGTTTTCCCGTATCTTGTATAGTTTCACCAAAAAATAAAACTTTGTATTTTTCATTATTTTTTGTGTGTTACTAAAATTTGAATTTTTTATGTTTTGAGGAAGTTCAGAAAGTTGTAAAGATTATCTTCTTGGCCTCCGATAAAGAAACATTTTTCGTTCATCTAATTTTGCTCATATCTTGCGTTGTCTGGGTAAAACTTCTCAGTTTTGTGTAAATTTTGGAATTTTGAAAATGCTGTTACCCTGACCATTACTTTATTCGGAAAAATTTTAATCCAGAGTAGCTGGCTAACGAACTTGACCTTCAGTTTCAGACAATAAGAGTGTGTACCAAAGGTCAATCAAATAGATTTTTTTTCATAAGTTATCGTTCTAACAGACAAACATTCATGCATGCAGGCAAACACACATACAGACCGACACATTGGTGAAAATCTGTTCTTCGGTTTCAGCGTCTGTCAAAACATGGACATATGACAAAAACCGTGGGGATGATGAGGGGAGGGGGGGGGGTCAAGTTTTACACAAATTCAATACCTCCTCTGATGAGAATGTAAAAATTCATAACAGACGTCATATCCTAGCCATTTCTTTTAGATGACAATCGACGAATCGATGTAATAAAATTACCAGTGATATAATTGGCCAGGGTTATTCATTCGTCGAGCAGGCATGAAATTTTTTAAGTGTTCAAAAAAATATCCAGATCCCCCAAAAAAAACTTTCCAAAAGGAAATTTGGGAAGGTGAGAGAAATTCCGTAATAATGTAATCGAAAAAAGACCCAGATCCGTCGCGTACACTCAGTTGAGAATTAGCCACGAAGGTATGTCGGAAGATATTAATATTTTTATAAATCATAGAAAGAAGACAAAATTAAATAAATAATATTAGAACTATTTATGTCCATGAACTGGATTGAATTTAATGCCGTTGATCTTTGACACAGGCAGATCAAGTCTCTCATCTGCCCGGTTTTATATCTTTTAATAATTTTTTTAAATCTTTTACAATCTTGCGATCAACACATATTTTTCCAGTTTTGAAAGCTCCACCCCTTTTCTATTTTCTCCTTTTCCTATATTTTATTCTTAATAATTATTTATCGTTAAATTGGTACCTTTTATGAAAACCGGGCACATGAGGGACTTGATATACCTGTGTCAAAGATCAACGGCATTAGATTCAATCCAGTTCATGAAGAAAAATAGTTCAAATATTATTTATTTAATTT
>WSXT02197033.1:0-19125 GCA_011762715.2 Neuroterus valhalla
TATATATATGCGTTATAAGAGGAAGAATTTATTCTTTTTCCATTATAAGAAAAGCGTTTTGCAAATTTGTTGCTCTGTGAGATTTTTTTAAGCTGACTTATATTTGATAATCGAATTGATGATAGCCCAAACCTACAGAAAGAATAATTATTATCTTCATTTTTTCAAAAAAATGTGAATGCTGAAAATTAATGTTTTGGCAAAAATTGAACTATTTTAGTTTAATGTTCATCATTTCAGTTGAACATTCGTTTTTCTGGTTAAAAATTGAACTACTTTAGTTAAACATTTACAATTTCATTTGAACTCCATAATTTTGTGTACAAATGTGATAATTTGTTTGACAGTTAGTTTTTTTTGGTTATTGGAACATAGTTTTTTTTGTTATAAGTAATTCTTTTTTATGTGAAAATTTAACTTATTCCAATTGTAGATTTTATAGTTTCAATTAAAAATCTATTTGTTTAGTTAAACATCCATTTTTTCAATTTAAAATTTGAGTGATCAAATTTTCATTTCATAATCTCTTCCAGTAAAAGTTAATTTATCTGTTTGAAAATCAATGTAGAAGAATCTTTAGTCGGCAAATCTACATCATTACGCGAGGATGAGTATCTTATATTTGCCCTTTTAAATTGCCCTTGAATTTTATTTAGTAGATGAATTGTTTGTTGTTGAGAATTCGTATTTTTTCCAGTTGATTTCTAAGGCCTTTGTCAATTTTGCAAGATTCCATTGGGTTTTAGAGAATTTCGAGCATTTTAAACAAATTCAGAGGGATGTCAAGAGATTTAGAAATATTTCGATAGATTTCAAAAATTTCAAAATATTTGATAAAGGTTTCAAGAATTTCGGAGGTTTTCCAGCAATTTCAGGGAATTTCAAAAGATTTTGGGGAAAAAAGTTAAACGAGTTCCTAAAGTAATTAGGAGGATTTCAACAAATTGTGGAATATGCCACGGGTTTTTGAGGCATTCCTGAATATTTCGAAGTATTTGAATATATTTCGATGGATTTTAACAATTTCAGAATTTTGTATAGAATTTCTAGTGATTTCAAGGCATTCTGAATATTTTACGGTATTTAGAAATATTCCGATGAATTTTAACAATTACAAAATATTATATGGAATTTTTAAGAACTTCAAGCGATTTCAAGGAATCTCACAACGTTTTGAAGAATTAACAAAAAATTCTGGGTTCTTGAAGTATTTCGTAGGATTTCAATGAATACAAAAATATCCCATAAGATTTCAAGAAATTCCTTAAGGTATCGAGGGACTGACGAATATTTCGATAGTATTAAACAATCCCGAAATATTTTGAACAATTTTGAAGAACTTCATAGGATTTCAAACAATTTCTAGGAATTTCGAAGGGTTCAAAATATTTCATAAAATTTTTAGAATTTCTTCTATAGATTATAAGGGATTTCAAAGTATTCCTTTTTTTTAGTGGATGGATTGTTTTTCTGTTGCAATTTAATCTTTTTCATGGTCATGAGAAAATTCAATTATCTATTTTTTTATTTTTATTTTCAATAAAACTAAATTATTTTGTTTATAACTCGACTAGTTTTTGTTTGATCTGTTATGTAGAAATCCCTAACAGATTCCTGCAGGAGTTTGGTACCCTCCCCAGTGTGCAACTTAACCAATAATAATTCGTTTACAATAATAAAGTGTAAACGAGTTAAGCCTACCCCGAAAGGGATTCGGCTCGATGGTATAATAAAAAAACCCCTTCAGTTAAAGAATCTTTTTTTAGTATCAAACACTTATGCTTGGTTCAAAATTAGTATTTCAAACTAAAAATGTTACTGTTCCATTTTTGGTTGAATATTCACCTTTATGGTTGTAAATTGAAGTGCTCTAGTTAAATATTGATCTTTTCAGATGAAAATTCATCTTCTTGTTTTGAAATTTAACTGTTCTGGTTGCAGATTCACATTGCTATTTGAAAATTCACCACATTTATTGAAAAATTAACTATTTTGTTGGAAATCTGTTGTTTTTTTCTGTTGTCGTAAATCGATTTAAAAAATTTAGAGTTCAACTTTTCCAATTTTTGTAAAAAATGATATTTTTTGTTGAAATTTAGAGTATTCTTTTCAAAATTGATTTATTTTACAATTTTTGATCTGTTGTGTTAACTGATGTTCAGAATGAACATTATGAATAAAAAAAATGTTTGTGTTTTGCGACAAATATAAATATGTTACTTCTAATTGACCGGGGGAATTGAAAAATTGACCGTGAAGAACCGGGAATTTAAAATCGTCCGCCGAATCGCCACCCTGTTAATACACGTTTTTTTTCTTGTAGACACTTCGAACTGGATGCGTTTTGTGCGACCTGCTGTAACTTACGAAGAACAGAATTTAATGATCTGTCAGCAGAACGAAGGAATATTTTTCCTTACTACGAGAGATATACTGCCAAAGGAGGAATTAAAAGCTGGGCCTAATCCTGAATATGCAAACAGGAGAAATTTGTCATTTCTTGAAACAAATTCGAAAAACGCGAATGGTATGATTTGCATATTTACTTTGCGTCGATTCGTCATTTCTTTTTGCAAAGTCTACAAAGTCATGTTTTACTTTTCAGATTCAAACAGTGATTCATGGCCGTGTTTCGAATGTAATCGCTTCTTTACAACGTCAGAAAAACTGCAAAGTCACATGAACGTTCACGACAATCCGCGAAATGATTCAAAAGAAAGGAATAAACGCAGAAAGCTTCACATCACATCAAAGTATGTATTCAGATCTTGAGTTTAAATCCCAATCATTGTTTCTTCCACAGTATTCTAATCTTGTATCTCTTCACTTTTTCAGCAAACTTCTAAAAGTCGTCAACGATCAGGCGGTTCTTTATTCATGTCCACATTGTTCGAAAGTTTTTTCGCGAAGCTACAGTCTGAAACGCCATTTGTTGATACATCCAAATGTAAAAGCAGCGTGTTACGAATGTCCGAAATGTGGAGAAAACTTCTTATATCCTCATAATCTCTGCCGGCATACAAAAGTTTGTGAAGTAGGAAAATCAAAGGAAAAAGGCAAAGAGAATTCTGGTCAGAATTCTACCGACTGGAAATGCACCATTTGTGGACTCACTTTTTATAAGGAGTCGCTCTTCAATCTGCACAAACTTGTTCATAACGCCCGTGGGGCGGAAAACTGGTCCAAGTTTGTTGTATGTCCCGAGTGTGGAGTAAAATTCGAAAAACAAAACGAGCTTGTTAAACATGTATCGCAGCATGGGAAGATGCAAGTGAGAAAAGCTTCGAACTCAACACCATCGGCTGCTTATAAATGCTCAATGTGTTACAAACGGTTTGCTACTAAAGTTCGACTTCAACAGCACTGTTTGGTCCACGGAGCTGAGGATCAAAAACCACTGGCATGTAATATCTGCTTTAAAAGGTTCATGAACAACTCTGCACTTTCATGTCATCTAAAGACTCACAGGCGTAAGTTTTAAAAAATATCTTTTTAATGACTTTAATCAGATATTCAAAGATAAACTTGATTTCACCAAAATTTCTGAAATTTTACTGAGTCCTTGAAATTGGCTATGCATTCTCAATTTTTACAGAAGAAAAGCAGATGTTTGAATGTCCGATGTGCAAGGAGCTTTTCGATCAAATTTTGATGTTGAAGGATCACGTCCAAACTCACCGTGATGAAGACGATACATTTACCTGTCCACACTGCCAACGAAATTTCACAAAATATTCTGTTATTCGTAAACACATCAGAGCCCATCATTGCGAACGGAAGCATAAGTGTACATTCTGTGTGAAGCGTTTTCCCACTGTGGATAAATTACGAATGCATTTATTGCGACACTCCGATCATAGGTAGGTATTTAATATTACATTTCATTCACCTTACTTTATTCTAATTATTACTTATTATTATTGAACTTACTCATTCATATTTCAGGGAATTTCAATGTGCTGTTTGCGGAAAGCGCTTCAAGAGGAAGGATAAATTAAAAGAACACGTTACGCGGATGCACAATTCTCAGAGACCGAATAAAGAACCAACGTCGCCGCTTAATCAGGGGAGGAAATTTGTGCCAAAGGTTATTAGAATTCTTTTATTTTTGAGACTCTTGGTTCAAATATAACATGATATCGGGTATAGCCCACAATAACGCGAAGTACCTACCACACTCGGCAGGCTCAGTCGCCAAGTTTTATGGAGCGTCGGCTCTATCGTCGCTCATGTCCTGTCAATCACCTCTGACTACCGTTTCAATTTATTTATTCAAAAATTTAAAATAACGGATAAATATCTTATTTGAGAAAGCAGTCAATTAATAAAATCTTCAACCGAGAAAGATTTTTCAGTCAAGCTGAGAATAACTTTTAACAAATAATGAATTTTCAAAAAAAAAAATTTAATTTTCAACTGAAAAAGATTTTTCATTTGAGGAAGAATAAGCTATCGAGCAAGTTATTGAATTTTCAAGCCGGAGGGACGAATGCTGTGCATAAAAGTAGAGTTTTCAAAATGGAATTATGAGTTATTAACTGAAACCTCAATCTTCAGTAAGAAAGTTGAATTTCGAACCAAAAAGATTGACGTTTTATACAAAGTGTTGACTTTTAACTAGACAACGAATTATAAATCAAATAATTGAATTTTAAGCAAATAATCAAATTTTTAACCAAAGAAGATGAATTTCTTATTGAGTTCTATTACATATCTCAGTTTAATTTAGATGAGAAAACGAAAAAAAGGGGGACAAGGGAAGGACTTTAAAGCTCATAATAAATTATTGGGAAATTCGATCAATTTGTAATAATTTTAAAATAATAGCCTAGCAAAATGGAATGAAAGTTAATTTTCCACTGCATTTGCGCATTAAAAAAAAGGTCCATGAAGAAAGATGACTTTTCAACAAAATCGTTGAATTGTTATTAAAATAATCCAATTTTTAATCAAAACAGATTTTTCAGTTAAGGGAGAAAAGTATTATATAATCAAATTGTTAAATATTCAAGCAAAAAGGATGAATTTTCTACAAAACATTTCATAGCTAGGAACATGTGACTCCTACACGAGCTCCTACAGACTTTTTTGACTTTCTTGAAAAAAACTCGACTGCGATATTTTGAAGAAAAATGCAAATAATCAACTTCTTTCATTTTTCTCACACTTTCACTATACTTAGTTTCCATTTTATTTACTTTAAACATTGAAAATTAAAATTTTAAACAAGACAACTTTGTACTTTCACAAGCTTCATAAGTAGATCATTCAAATTAATAGCGTTTGGAATTGAACATTCCAGAATTGCGTGAATTTGAATGCAAATTTTCAATTTTGCAGAAATGCAAGCTTAACATATGGACTATTTCCAGTCTAATACATTTCAAATCAATTAATTTTTACACCAAATTCTTGAAAAGTAAACAATTTCATATTTGGGTTGCACATTCTCAAATCGAAACCTTTAATTATCCAGAAATCCTTATTTTCAAGCGATGAAAATGAATGTCTCTGATGTTCAGAAATGTAAATGATAAACTTCTCATTTGAAAATAACCCAATCAGACAACTTCAACAATTCAGAAATAAATATTTTAATGGATGGTTTTGAATCCTTTTCAAAAAACCTCATGCGATTCTTCGTGGATTTTTTTTCAATTCCTTGCGACTTTTCAAAATTATCATATTTCATTTTCATTCAAAACTTTAATAGTAGACTTTTCATTCAAAAAAAAAATCGACAATTAACTTCCAACCAAAAAAAGTTAAATTTTCTTATTAGGTTCTAACTATTTGAGAAAGACTGCGAAGGATTTTTGTTTCAATTAAAAATAGTTAGATGTTCAACAGAAAAGTTTAATTTTGAACCAAAATAATGAATCTAGCACAGAAAAGTACCCTGATGACTTTTTTTAGAGAATTATTGCTTTCTCAATAAAAGAGATGAAATTTCAACTAAAATAATGAATCTATAAAAACAGAAATGAATTTAGGAAAAAAAGCCATTTCAACCTTCAATCAAGATGACTCTTTAATAGAATTGTTGCGATTTCAACCAAAAAATGTAGTTTTCAAACAAAGAGATATATTTTAAACTGAAATGATGAATCTTCAACTTTTCAACAAACTAGTCTAATTTTTTAACGGAAATCATACATTTTTAACAATTTCGTTCAACTTCTAACAAAGTCTGTGTAAGGATAAATGTAGTTACATTTTCAACAAATTATTCGAATCCTCCACCAAAACAACATATTTTTTATCCAGAAATTTGCATTTTTCATTTTAAAACGAGAATTTTTTACAGAACTGTTGAACTTCCAACCAAATTGTTCAATTTTTAACCAAAAAGTTCGAACCCTACCGATGAAATTCTTGCATAAAATTATGAATTTTCAACAAAAAATTCCATTTTCAAAGAAATAGTTGAAAACATAACTATTTGAAATTTATCTCCTTGACTTCAAAACTCATCTCATCACTTTTGTTAAAAATATATCTGTTTAGTTAAAAATTTAACTATTTTATTGAAAATTCTATTTGAGTGATGATATATTAACTGTTGTTAAAATTCCATTATTCTGGTTCAAAAATAATCGCTACTGGATGAATTCAAGAACTGTTGGTTAAAAATCTTCTTTGGTTCGAATTTCAACTATTACATCACAATTTCTCTCGAAAAAAAGAATTTTTGAAAAAATAGTTTAATTTTCAATCAACTGAATGAATCTTGATTACAAAAAATGAATTTTCAGAAAAATACATACATTCTTTAGCAAATAATTCAATTTCCAACTTGAAAAGATTATTTTCAGCAAAAAATTGAAAAGTTATTAAATTTTCATGAAGAAATATTAATTTTCAATTAAAAAAAATACTAATATCCAACAAAATAGTTACATTTTTAACCAAAAAGGATTTCCAGTTAGGCAGGAACAAAATTTCAACTAGTATTTTCTACAAAAGAATTAAATTGTCGAATTCTCAATCCAAAAAGACGATTTTTATTCCCGAAATGAAGTATGAATTCCAATTTAAAAAATACCCATTTCAACCAAATAGTTAAATTCTGTACAAAACAATTAAATTCCATTTCAATTTCGGGAAAACAAAGGGAAATACCTGACATAGATCGTAAATTAAATCATTCTTTAGGGGATTTGAAACCTATTCCGCGCAGGTGTTCCAGTTTTGGAAAAATTGAATGGGAGGCGTGTTCATTGTTGGAGTTAGGAAACCCCAGGGAATTTAGTTAATATTATGGGATTGACGAAATGTACTTCAGTTGAATTGTCAACCAGAAAATATAGATTTTCAACCTAATAGTTGGAATCTCTTTCAAAATACTTATATTTGAAAAAAATTCATATTAAAGCAAAGGGGGTTTTCTACTGAAAAATGAGAAAATGGTTGAATTCACAAGCCAAAAAGAGGAAATGCATTACGATTGATATTTATTCTAACCCGAAATTATGGTTTTTCAAGTGAAAATGATTGATTTTTCGTGAAATTGTTCAATTCTAAACTGTAAAGATGAGTATTTCACCAAAAGGGATCAATTTTCAACTAAGAAAGAATATTCATCCAAAAAGAAAAGAGAATTCAACTGAATGGTTCAATTTTCAATCCAAAAAGGCGACTTTCAATCCCGAAATTAAGTATGAATTTTAATTTAAAAAATGTCCATTTCAACGAAATAGTTGAATTTTTAACAAAACAACTGAATTGTCAACCAGAAAATATGATTTTTCATCCTAATAGTTGGATCAAACCGGTTCATTATCTTCTGGATTCCAAAGATTTGGACTCAGATTATCGCTAAACATGCATCATTCGTAATTATTGCTTCTATATACTCATTTTTTGGTACCAATTGAATTTAATTCATATCGTTGGTCCTAGGTCAAGAAGAATCTATTTCGATAATGATTGAATAATATGTTTTCATACAAATTGATCCATATATATGTATGAATATATTATTTCTCGAACGTCACATACAATTCATCATATATTCTTCAATTTTTAACATTTCCGGGTAAAAACATAGCGCTCGAATCGTCGTGAAACGTAGATTTCGAATATATCGTTTCTAAACTTCGATATTTGGAATTACGATTTTTTGAATTTTGATATGTACCTTCCGCTGAGTGAGGTTCGAGTTCCTTGGCGCTCGTTGTCAGAGGTGATTGAAGTGTCATTAGCGACAATAGAGAGGTAACTCAGATAATTTGTGCTATTTTGGGCAACCGCCATGATATCATGATCATTCTAAATAAAAACTAATTCAAATTTCTTTGTGATAGGTTAATCCAACGGAGTACGATCGCTTTGTGTACAAATGTCATCAGTGTTTAGTGGGTTTTAAAAGAAGGGGAATGCTTGTAAATCACTTAGCGAAAAGACATCCAGATGTTCCACCGGAATCTGTACCTGAACTTAATTTACCGATTTTAAGACAGACGAGGGATTATTACTGCCAATATTGTGAGAAGGTATAGAACTTGATGTGTTTTTTTTCGCACATGTTGATGGCCCAATGTTTTGTTATTTCGAAATAGCATGGCATCGAAATTTGTAGTCTCTTTTCCGAAGATTTTATCATACGCTTAAAATGAAAACTGTTTTTCTCTTTCAAGGTTTACAAGAGCAGTAGCAAACGAAAGGCACACATCATGAAAAATCATCCTGGCGCTGCGTTACCACCAAGTAATCGCCACAAAGAAACGGACATTCCAGGCTTGCCCAATTCTACTTTCAGTCAAACCGTAGGAAGTATTACGACAACTCCTCAGGGTTGTCAATGGTGTCACAAGCAATATGCTAGTAAGGTCAGTATCGATATCACATGGTTAGTCTCTTCATAATCCAATACGGTATCCAATTTAAATAATCAATCAATATAATATAATTGAAAAAGTTTGAACTTGAATATGTTTTCTTGTAACTATGTGTAAGAAATTATTTCATTTTAGACATTACAATTTCAGAGTGAACGCCTTAATGCCTTAACAATTCCACATTCATTTATCAAAAGAATATTTCAATCGTACATAATCAATAATAATAATAATACCGTTCAGAAAAAAGTCTTCATGTTTTTCTAATTTGGAGCTTGAAACTGTCAAAACTTGAATTCGCGCCTTATCAGAATGTGTATGAAAAATTGCCTACTTCCGCATTTTCCATATTTTTGTGGAACTCAATTTTTGACAATGACTTTGTAAGTTCGCATTGTCCCTTCAAAATTTTGACAGATTTTTATATGCTGATCCATGAGAGATAATTTCTTATTCATCAGACCATTATTTTCAACAAAAAGTTTGGAAATTCCTTTACAAATGGTTGCAGATTTTTTTCTACGGGAAGAAAGGCAAAAAGGCTGCCGGTTTTCCAAATGTCTGATTAGAAAAAAATTGTCATGCCTGTGTGATCGAAACTGGACCAACAGAGCGTTCTTCTTTTCGTGTATTTAGAAATATATTTCTCTATTCATAATTATTTTCATTGACTAAACAGTCTGTTGGATACTTCCTTTCTGCTGATGAAAATCCGGTCAAGAAGTCAAGAAAAGCTGAAAGAATGAAAATTAGAAAAACTCAAAAATGATAATATTTAGGTTATGCTATTTATCTTTTCATATTCTTCGAATTTTCCTAATGCATTTTCATCATTAGGAAGTCTTAACCTGTTTGAACAATTTTCCAGAAGCTAGCTTGAGAATTCATTTTGAAAAATCGAAAAAAGACTGTATGTACCTATGATCTATCTACGTATTTAAAAACTTTTTTGACGCACCCAATTTTTGTAAAAGTACTATTTGTAACAAGGGATTCTTCACTCTTGAAAAATGTTGTACCAGCCTTCGTAAATTCTATCGAATTTGGAAATCTGGTGTACATTCAGGGTGACGACTTGACCGGGAAACCAGGAAATGACCAGGAATTTTATTGAAATTCTACTTTAAAAAACGACAAATGACCGCTTCCTTTTTATGAATGAAAAAGAGATCTTATCGTTCGATTTAAAGAATGTAACATTCCTTTAATCTGATTCTCAAAATATTCAAATATATCTATACGTCCTGAGAGAATGATTTTTTTTATTATGAGAAAAACGTTTTGCAAATTCGTTGTCTGTGAGATGTTTTTAACTGACTTAAATTTGATAATTGAATTCATCGTAGCTCAAACCTACAGAAATAAATATTATCTTCATTTTTTCAAAAAAATGTTTTTATTTAGAAAACTTGCTTGCCTTATTCATTGCCAATTCATTCAGTTTTAGTTGAATAATCAACTACTTGTTTTAGATTTAAACTTGTTTATTGAAAATCAGTTCATCTTTTTTAGTGAAAATTCAAATATTTAGTTGAACATTGATTTTTGAATTTGAAAATTAAACTATTTCTTTAAAAATTTATGTACTTCGTGTGAAAGTTCCCATTTTTGTAGAAAATTATTCTTTATGGTTAAAAACTCATCTTTTTTCTTAAAATATATCTATTGTCGTTGAAGATTCATCATTATACCTGGAAGTTCATCAGTTTGGTAGAAATGAATTTCTTCAATTGAAAATTCAACTGTTTCATTTTTAGTGGAAAATTGATCTTTCCGAGTTCAAAATAAGCCAATTCGGCGACAATTTTTATTTTTAAATTGAAAATTCAATTATTTCGTTGTAACTTCACATATTTTGTTGAAAAATCGATTTTTTGGTAGAAAATTATCTTTTTCTTCGGAAGGTAATATTCTTCTTCACTGTTAAGAATTCAAGTTATACATTTAAACATTTTTCATTTTAGTTGAACATTCATCTAGTTCAAAACTCTTATGTTTCGTTTAATGTTAATTTTTTGAGCCAAAAATGTCACTATTCTATTTTTGTTCGAAAAATTGTATTTTTTGGTTAAAACTAATTTTTTGTCGAAAATTGAACTATTCTAGTTAAATGTTCATCATGTCAGTTAAAAATCCGTCTTTCTGGTTTAAAACCAACTACTTCAAGTAAACATTTACAATTTCATTTTATTCTTCATAATTCTGTGTAAAAATGTAATAATTTGTTTGAAAGTTCGTTTTTTTTTGTTTGTTGACAGTTCATTTTTTTTTAAAGTTAGTTTAACTTATTCCAATTAAACATTCCATAGTTTTATAAATTCATTTGTTTGCTAAACATCCATGTTTCCATTTTAAAATTTGAGTAATCAAATTTTTGTTGACAATCAATCTTTGTTGGTAAAAGTAAATTTATCTCTTTTGGAAAATTCAACTCCTTCAGTTGAAGATTCTTTGTATTAGTAGAAAACTCTTATGCTTGGTTTGAAACTGGTTTGTCGAACTAAAAATGTTACTGTTTCGTTTTTGGGTGAAAAAAATTATTTTTCGAGTTCGAAATTCGACTATTTTGTTGACTTAGAAAATTGATAAATTAGTTAATAGTATTAGTTAGTATTATTAGTCAATAGCATAATGTTATTTGAAAATTCATCACATTGTCCGAAAAATGAACTATTTTGTTGGAAATCCGTTTTTTTTTGTTATCGCAAATTCATTGTTTTTAATTGTAAGTTTAACTGTTCCAATCTTCGTAACAAAATTGATTTCTTATTGTTTGAAATTTGAGTCTTCTTTTTAAAAGTGATTCATTTTGCAATGACGTTTGATCTTTTGTGTTGAAAGATGTTTAGAATCAACGTCATAAATAGAAATAAATGTTTGTGTTTTGCAACAAATATGAATGTTACTTCTAATTGACCGGAAAACACCCTGACATTGAACAGTTGAGTGGTCACCACTTCTTTTGTTCCCCTTTTTTTGATCCCATAGAGACTGTGAGGTCTGAAATAATTCTAATTAAATTCCTCTTTTCATATGTTTGAACTAAACAGGCCAAGCTACTGCAGCACCAGCGTAAAAAGCATTCAACCCTAATGGAACCAGCGGATCAGGTTCCTCGGCCGCGAAATCGACCATCTCACAATCAAACCGACCAGCTAGTACTGAGCGACATCAATTTCATGATGACTGACAGTGTCTCAGTCTGCGATGTAGATGAATTCACAAAACCTAGGATCTTCAAAATATCAGACGATGTGGACCTAATCAGTAGTGGACTGGACTCGGTAGGTCAGCAATACGTTCGAATGCGGGACGTACGTTGAAGGGACGTCCGACGCCCGAACAGGGCGGGTTTTAAAAGATTTCTCGAGATATGAATCTCTTGGCTTTTGTGTACAGCACGAAACGAAAGCTGTGCTTTTCGCTGCCATTATCACGTTGTAAGACGCAGGCAAGGGCAGAACACCAGCGAAAGCTCTGCGTCTACGAGCATTTGGAGCGCAGCTTGTTGGCGCCGACGCGAAACGTCGGTGCTCACCCTGAACTGGGTGCCACCTCTTTAATCGTCCGTTCGACGTCTATAAGACGTCTTTGGAAGTAGTAAAAATTTGTCGAATTGGAGCGGAGTCTTGTTCTAAAAAGTGTATTCCCATTCAAGGAATGCACCTGATAAAAATCGAAGCGAGGAATTTCTTCGTAAAATCGAATCGATTATTAGATTTTTGCAATCAGCGTCGTTTTTTCCGGAAATCCGGAAACTAATTGAACATTTTGAAAACACTGTACAAGAGGCGTATAGCAACGGTTAATTAGATTTCAGCTTCAAGCTTCCTACAATTCGATGTCAGTTACTAGCAAAGCTTCTGCCTACTCGGAAGTTTTTCAATGTAGAGGTTGATTTCACAGAAATAGTTCCACGTGGAAGGATGTTGATTGAGGAAAGAGAGGGCAAAGAAAGGTCAATTTGAAGAAAAGAAAGTTACCAATGACGTGTGTATTCGCCGAAATTATAAGATTTATTTTACACGTAGTATGTACACGTTATTATACACGTCTCGAGTGCAGAGTTCGCACGTCTGCTAATCCGTGTCGAGCAAACGGACAAGAATATTGTAACGATCGCATGAATAAAGTTACTTCACTAGTAATTCCTGTATATTAAGTTTCCCTGTTTGTAATGAGAAGAATTGAATAATTTTATAACGTAAAGTTATTGGCAAAGGAAACATCCACCGCGGGCAAAGAGGCGCTGCTATATCAAAACAAACATGGCTGCCTATGGGGTTCGGCATGCAACGCCGTCTTCCAGAAACATGATCGAAGGTGAAAGAGCGATCAATTCTGCTTTTATGATCGTGTGTGCAACGACTTCCAAAGACTTACAAAGGGGAAGATAGGATTAACCATAGATTTTATTCAACTATCATGATAATAATTCTATTTAATAATCACGTAACAACTGTATAAAAGACGAACCAGGAAACACCTAATCATTAACGCTGAAATGCAGAGAGCAAACTAGTATTTGTTGATCAGTATCTTGATTCGTTTTAACCGTTCGGAACGGTCATCAACAAAAAATGCTTTCTTCAACAAGATTTTTCACTGTAACAATACCACTGCCAAATTTTGGTACTTAATGGAAACTCAAATCTGCTGTCCAAAAGAAAAACCTAGTAAGTAACTTTTGCCATGGAGGTCATTGTCTCACGCAGATATGCCTAAAAATAGTCACTATGGAAAAAGTCACTTACTAGGTTCTTCCTTGGGACAGCAGAAATTAGTGTTGATATTTTTTTTGGGGTCACAATTGACAACACAGCTCACATTGCCTTTGCAAGTATAGTTCTATGGTTCCAGGAGAATTCCATTTTTAAGATTTTATATTAACTTAATAAACTTCTTATGTACTTCTAACTGATTATTCTGACACAAAATTAATTATTATCGCGTTATTTGAGTGCAACACTCATGCAAATAATGCTACGTGTATCCCATAGGCAGCCATGCTGGTTAGTTCGCTAGATGGCCATCAGGTTCCGCATCGCAACTTCGAATTCCCAATAGAGAAGTCGAAACGTGCAATTGGGCCCAGCAACAGATTGTTCGAATTGAAGTTAAAAATTTACAATCACATAGCTTCCAAAAATCTCCTTGTTCGATTATAATAGAGCCCGTTCATGTCCATTCAATACCTGTCCTTTTAATTTTGACTTTCGTCGAAAATTGGTTGCAAGATTGCATGTTGTTTCAAATAAATCCAAGTGATCCGAATAAAATTAAATTGAAAGCCTTCAGGAATTGATGTTTTTCCAAAGAAAGTTGCTAAATTTGGAAAACTTAAAACTAAAGTTTTTCGAGATTGGACATTTTATTAACAATTAATGCTACACATATTAAACGGGATTTCAAATTGTTCTATTTTTAACATTTCAAACTCTTTATTAATTAGACTTTCAGTCTGAAGTTTGACAGTTTCAAAATATTTTTAAGTGGAATTGTCCTGCAATTTTTATATTTTGAATTATCGTCGACATAAACTGGACCGCTCATGTACACTGCGCATCCACTTTGGAGTAGAGAAGTAAGGACATAGGAAGCTTCCTCGGTTGTCTCTGTCTTACTTTTTCTGATTGGCTCTTGGCTTCGACTCAGGACCGTATAAGTAGTTAGCGGGACCCTCAATGGGAACCCTAAGCCTCGGTTTTGACGGCTCAAGCTCGTTTCAAGTTTTCAATCTCAAAAATCCGAATAACGTGTGTCGAATAAGGAATAAAATGGTTTTTATGTCTGTAGTAAACATGATATGATATGATATGACATGACAAAATAAGGGTCATAAATATTATAGTTTACATTGATGAATTTATTGAATCCATTAAATTCAGCTTGTCTTATTTATTTTGCATGAAAATCTATGCCTATATACAGTGGTAAATTCAATTAGAAAATTGAATAATAACATAAAAAATCAACCAAAAAAGTGTATTAATTATTGGTAAGCATGCATGAAATATTTGACAATCAGATCAAATTTGCAAGTTTTAATAAAAAATGTTGATTCAAATGAAAATAAAAACTTCAATTTTGAGAATTTCATGAAATATTTTCAAATTTTGAACATTGGATATATAAAAATGGAATACGAGCGAACAGGATGATAATACTTATCCTATATAAAAAGAAACGTTCAAGCATACACGTGCATCTCCACACAATGCTAAATATATTTTTCCGAAAAAATCATTTCTTAAACTTACATGGGGAAGTTTCGGAAATTATTTGCCAGAAAAATAGATTTTGTGAAGTGTGAATAATGGAACCGGGGCCATGAAAGGCTAGCGCCGTCACTGCGCGCCAAGGATAGAGCACTATCTCCTTTCCTTTCCGCTGCGTTCGAGTTCGCGCATCCAGATGAGCGGTCCAATTTATATGTCGATGTGAATTATATCAGGCTTTCATGAAATTCAAACTGGTTTGAACCTAGTCAATTCGGTTTCAAACACGCTTTTTTTTTATTCGAAGAAATTTTGATTCATACCTCAATCTTCGAAATCCACAACGCAAAATGACTCTTATCATCCATCATAAATGAATCCACTTACAACAGTGCACAAGATGTTTCCTTGTATCATTATTATACAGTTTTATTATCATTTTCACACTTTTTAGCTGATTTCTATTGGAAACTGAGCAGCAAATTCATCATCAGCAAATCATCACCAAGGTTAAACCTTTAAAATGTAAATACTCTTATTTGGAAATAACAGTTGCAGCCTTTCTAGGATAACTTTCCTTACAAAAATATGTTTAGTCCAGTATCTTTAGTCGGATTCCTATATGTATTATTGCAATTCATTGAGTGAGAAAACATTTTTTTCCATCTTTGGGATACCGTACAGGAAGTTTAGATCCAATTTTTCGACCATTAACCATGTGCAGGTTAGAAATCTTGGATTGAGGGATGATTTCTTGTATCGCGTATAACAGTCGTATGTTTGATTTAATCAAGAAAACAGTTGATACCATTTTCCATTAAAAAAATGAGTTCTACAAATTAGTATATTTGATGTTCTCTCGTATTTTGCTTATTTGTTGGTTGAAAAATTGGTTAAAAAAATAAAAAAGAGGGTTGCAAATTTTTTCAGATAGAATATTATTTTTGATTTCGGTACTTTCGCGAAACTTTTGGGACAAAAGTTGTAATTGACACGATTCTCTACAATTTTTGTTTGAAACCTTTTTTTGTAAGAGCAATTGTTTATATGCCGCAGCCTCTGAAACTTGCACGCACCGTCACTCGTCAATTAAATATAATTTTGACTATTTTTTTGTGTGCACGTTTTATATTGCAATTATCTTTCATTTGCTATTTTCATTTTGAATTTTTCTTGGTTTTGAACTTAACTTTGATTATTTTTTATGGGCTTTTCAATTAATGGCTATTGTTAACAATTATTATATACGATTATTCATATGATTTCTCTTTTTTTTTTTTTTGAAGAATAAATGAAAAATTCTCAAAAATGAAGAATGAGAAAATTTATACAGGAATTTGATAACAAAACTCAATTGATAAAATTGGGAGATTCTTGTAACAAACCTCACAATCTTTAATTTATGAACATGCAATCTGTGAGAAAATTTCAAGGTTCTTGATCAGCTTGATTTTTTTTTTGTTTCACAAATTCACAAAAAATCTTTATATTTATTCAACATTTACGCTTCTGTAAACATGCCTAGAAATTTCAACTTTGCATCAGTATTTTTTTTTTAATTACTTTGATAATTATGAAAAAAAATAGAAATACTTTTTTAACTCGACAGTTGTCATATTGCGTGAGTTTTCGAAAATCTTTTTGTTTATCATAATAATGTACCGACAAATTTCGAAAGTCAAGCTGTTGATAATATTCAAGACGCAGAAACATTGTTTGCAAATTCAGAATATAATAACACATTTTGAAGGATTTGAAAACACTTCATTAGCAATAAATTAAACACAGGATTTTTCTCGGGAAAACTTATAAAATAACTCATGCGATTTGAAAACTTTTGAGCAGAAGAGTTTTGGATTTTTTTTCACTGTGAGGAAAAAAAATTCGAAAATTTATTGAGCTCTTAAAGAAATTTTTTTTTCGAAAATGAATATTTATTGATAAAGTGAAATAAAAACTTCTATGACCTAAATATTTGTGTTGACTTCAAAAATCTTAGTTCCCAAACAACAAATTTTGATTGAATGGGATGATTATTTCATATTGTTTATTAAAGTAACTTGTTAATATAATTTTGGAAGTGAGTTAAATTATCAGCATTCAGTATAAATCTATATTAGCCAAAATTCGTTAGTTGAAAACTACGATTCTTGATATCAAAGTGCAATTTTTGTAGTTATTTTAATTCTTTCTTTTTTCAAGATTTATAATTTGTCCAAAAATGATTGTATCGTTAAAGTTTTTGTTCGCTCCATCAGCAGGGATAACCTTTGAAGCAACGAATTCATACCTCAATAAATTTTCAAATTTTATTACATTACGAACAATATTTTAATACTATCAGCAGCCTGTTTACAGTAGCGTGAAATTGTTGAAGAAATATAACGATTTTTTGTAAATTTGTGAAACCAAAAAAACTCAAACTGATCAAGAACCTTGAATTTTCATTACAGATTGCATATTCATAAATTAAATATTGTGAGGTGTGTAACATGAATCTCACAATTTTAGTAATTGAGTTTTGTGATCGAATTCCTGTAAAAATGTTCTCATTCTTCATTTTTGAGAATTTTTCATTTACTCTTCAAACAAACAAGAGAAATCATATGAATAATCGTATAAAAATATTGCTAACAATAGTAAATAATTGAAATGCCAATAAAATATAAACAAAGTTGAGTTTCAAAACAAGAAAAATTCAAAATAAAAATAGCAAAAAAAAGAAAATTGCAATATAAATCATGCACACAAAAAATAGTTAGAATTATATTTAATTGAAGAAAATAAAAAAGGAAGAGAAGAAATTTTGAGATCAATTCCATTAACCGAAATGAAAAAATATATTTGATCTGAAAAAAATGTCAACCCTTTTTCTATTTCCCTAATCCATTTTCAAGCAACAAGTAAGCAAAATACGAGAGAACATCAAATATCAACTGTTTTCTTGATTAAATGAAAAATACGACTGTTATTCTTGATACAAGAAATCACCCCTTAATTCAAGATGGCGGACAACCTGCAAAGGGTTGATGGTCGAAAGCTTGGATTTAAGCTTCCTATATGGTACTTTGAAGATGGCAAAAAAAATTTTTCTTACCCAATAAATTGCGGTAATAAAATCTAAATATACTGGACTAGTTCAAGACAGCTATCAAGTATTTATCAGATAATATCTTCATAAGGTAATCAGTAATCTTTCGTTCTAAACTAACAAGTATTTTTAACAAATCACTATCAGCAGAGCTATCTGACAGTGGATTTATCTTCGAACTTTTCACTGGCAATTGCGAGAGGACCAACCGCTGCTGGTTTACAGATTGGTTGATGTGTCGGGACTGTTGAAATATCTGTGGCTCTACTCATCTGGGCAGTTTCGTAAAGTTGCTTCTGCATTATCGCAAGAGATACTTTGTTGGCAGAGAGGAAGTCTTTCATGGAGATCAACTCGCCGGACATTCGTCTTGGAGTGTCTTCAGAACCATCATCAGTCCTGATGGAGTCCCTGGCACCAACTCTTGTTGGTCTTCGTTTTGGGTAGTACATTGCTGAAACTGAGGATTTTCTCCTAGGCAAATGGGGAGCTGCCATTCCCCGAGATGAGCAGCGCAACTTTTGTATAATGAGATTTAGACCCTGCTTTATTACGATGGAGGTCACGTTTAAAAGAGAGTAGATGCAACAACAACCTAGGACTAGGAAGAAGAAGTTGGCGATTCTGTACCTGAAAAAAAATGTAAAGCTTTACTCACTAGTGGCGAGGTTCGAAGTTTATTCAAATTTGAAACATTTTTCAATTCCTTTTTTGTAATAATAGAATTTACTTTTTTTCAGACCGGTTTATCAATCGATTAAAAGGCTTAAAGCTACTCCATGGTTCCCCATCTAGCCCTTGACCTGCTCGTAGGGACACCTATTGTTCGCTCAAGTCGAGCGTCGAGCGCGGGCCTGTACAGTCAACCTCAACAGCAAGAAACAAACCATAAATATGAACTAGGGGTGTTCGATTTCGATTCGATTCTTGAAAAAATCGATTTTTGTCGACCAAAAAATCGATTTTTGAATCGATT
>WSXT02197043.1:3035-19125 GCA_011762715.2 Neuroterus valhalla
GTGGGATCAACTGAAAATAGTTACTCGGGGGTTTTCGGGGTCGCTGATTACGAATATGCAGTCGAAAATAAAAAATAAATATGGCTTACTCAATATGGCGGCAAAGATTTTGGAAAATATGTGGAATCAACTAAAAATAGTTACTCGGGGGTTTTCAGGGTCGCTGATTACGAATATGCAAACAAAAATCCAAAATCCAAAATGGTGGACTCAATATGGTGGCAAAGGTTTTGGAAAATATGTGGAATCAACTAAAAATAGTTACTCGAGGGTTTTCGGGGTCGCTGATTACGAATATACAGCCGAAAATTAAAAATTAAAAATGGAGGACTCAATATAGCGGCAAAGATTTGGGAAAGTATGTGGAATCAACTAAAAATAGTTACTCGGGGGTTTTCGGGGTCGCTGATTACGAATATGCAGTCGAAAATTCAAAATGGCGGACTCAATATGGCGGCAAAGATTTTGGAAAATATGTGGAATCAATTAGAAATATTGTAAAAGAGAAATTTTTATATTGGCATTTGGGTCTATACAATCTTTTTTTCATGAAAATAGTTACTCGGGGGTTTTCGGGGCCGCTGATTATGAATATTGGGTGTGAAGCCTAGGTGTGCAGAGAAACGAAATGGCGAACACATGAAAAATATCACTATCCCTGAATAAATTACACAAAAAATGTTGAGCCTGTATATTTTTTGACAGGCATCACGCCTTTTTCGTGTTTTCTTAACATTATGGATGCAAAAATACAATCGAGAAAATTTACGTTATGAAATTATTCAAAAATACATTAGTTATTGCATTATTCTTATTACTCATTTCATGTGCTCTTCTAAGTTCGAGATACCACTTTGTAACAATGAAAGGTAATTGTAATTAAAAAACCGATTTTTAAGTACTCTGAAGTGTCTACAAAATGATAAATAGTTTGATTTATTCAAATCCCATACTTGGTTTTTGGCCAAGATTTTGGGTCTCCCGGCCCACTGTGCGACCCGGTGAGACAAGTCTGGCAAGTGCGATCTTGAGTCTCACAGTTTGCACGGGAGGAGGTCATGTTCGCAGGTTCACAGGTTCGGAGAGTACGGAGGCTGCAAGGGTACCTATCCTAACCGATTATAGAACCGATACAAGTCCGGCGATTCTTAACACGGCCCAGTGACCCGAATAACCCGATCCGATGGTTTGCTTATAATCAAACTCTCGCTTCCTCTCTCTTTCGCCTTCGGTCTCTTGGGATCTTTATCCCTCATTCTCACGCAAGATTGCGGTCTGAGACCTGGACCTGGACCTGGACTTGGACCTGGAAGAGCGACTCAAGAGCCCTGGGGCTCCACGAAGACGTTACTCATGATCATGAAGACTTCCTCGCCTTCGTTCCCCAATCCTCAATTCTCAATCCTCTCTCACTCCTCCCTGATGCCTCTTCATTTTTCCTTTCATTTTTTATTCCTCTTCCTGATCTTCATCCGTCTTTTCTTCTCCCTCGCACTCCAAGTGCCCGTTAATTATCCGTTATTTTTTCGGCCGACGATTATTAATAGTGGCCAATTTGCGATCTAATTAAGCATTGCGAGTCTTCGCTTTCCTCTTCCCTCTCGATAAGCTGCACTTGTGTCAGCTGAAACTGACCCGAATTGAAGCAATTATCCGCCCCTGGGCGTTTCGAGGTAGTAACGCCCTCTGCGAGAGTGATAAATTGTATTCCACGTTTGTATGTGATATTGATGTACTTTCTTTATTTGAGATAATAATCACAGTAAAGCGAGTCCTCAAAGGATTCAGACTTTGGAAGCGAAATTTCCTTTTTTTTTTCCTTACACGTTGAAAAATGTAATATCTTACAAGTGTCAACTTGAAAGTTTGGAATTTGGTAACAGTCATGAGTATTTATTTTGTCCAAATAATAGGGGAAAACTCCCTACAGTGGATAGCTTCATACAGTGAATAGCTTCATACAGTGGATAGCTTCAAACAGTGAATATTGATGAATAAAAGCAGAATTACAAAAGTAAAGTTAATTTACAGATTTCGTATGATAACTAATGACAACAATGCGTTTTAAAACAGAATTATTCCCAGAGCAAATTAAAAAAAAAAATATGTTCATTGATCATCAAACTGTTAATCATAGGGTCATATATTCTATCTCAGATAATTATTATAAGCATATTTCTTCAGAATGTTATTTTCCTACTGTGGATATCAGCGTCATTACTATAATGAATTTTTAGTGAAAAATAATGGAGATAATTTAATCTCATAGGTTGGTAAATCAGGGTAACGGCTTGACTGGAAATTTTACTGACCGGGAAGAAACCGGGGATCTACTTGATTCGACCTAGGCTATGAGAAATTCTAATGAAAAAATACGAGAAATTTCTGCTTTCTTTATATCATTCAAAAAAAGATCTTATGATTCAATTCAAAGAATATTACGCTCCTTAAATTTGATTCTCAAAATATTTGAATACATCTATACGCCATGAGAGGAAGCATTTTTCTTCCATTTTAAGAAAATAGTTTTGCAAATTTGTTGCTCTGTGAGATTTTTTTAGCTGACTTAAATTTGATAATCGAATTGATGATAGCCCAAACATGAAGAAAAATTTATTATCTTCATTTAGAAAAAAATTTATTTATCACGTTTTATTTGCTTTTCCTCATATATTTGACTTGGGACAAGGAATTTCAGAAAAAAATTATAGTTTTCATTTTAAGTCAGGGACTTCCGAGTGAAGAAGTATAATTCCACTTGATACAGGAAATTTCCCACTTGGAACGGTAACTTTTTGAACTAATTATAATTCAGATTCAGAAAAAAGGAATTTTTAAAAATCGTTGCTCCAATTCGAAATTCGTCACAATTTTAAAGTCCTCTTTCCTCAACTTTAAATTAAGAAAGTACTTCAAGCAGTCTTTAGAGTAAAAGTAGTATTCCGAAAAAGAAATATCTCTGAATTATGATAGAAAACTTGTTTAGATTGTTCATTGCGAATCGATCCTTTTTTTGTTAAAAAATCAACTACTTGTTTTAAACTTAAAATTTTTTGTTGAAAATCAAAATTCTTTAATTCGCCTCTGGTTGAAATTGTAACCACTTTCTTAAAAATCGATTGATATTTTTTTGGGGGAAAATTCAAGTATTTAGTTGAACATTGATTTTTGAATTTGAGAATTGAACTTCTTATTTGAGAAATTATGCACTTTGTTGAAAATTTTCTTCTTTGTAGAAAATTAATCTTCATGGTCAAAAATCCATGTTTTTGCTCAAATACATCTATTCCCGATGAAGATTCATCATTATACCTGAAAATTCATCAGTTTGGTTGAAAATTAAACTTTTTCAACTGGAAATTTAACTGATTCAATTCTTAGTGGAAAATTGATTTTTTCTAGTTCAAAATTCAATTTGTCTGTTTGAATTGAAAATTCAATTATTTCGTCGAAACATAACACATTTTGTTGAAAAATTTTTTCTTTCGGCCGAAAATTATCTTTTTCTTTGGAAGTTAATATTCTTCTTCCCAAATGCTTCTTCACAATTAACAAATCAAGTTATAAATTCAAACCTTTTTCATTTCAGTCGGATATTCTTCTAGTTGAAAACTCTTATGTTTAGTTCAAAATTAATTTCAAAGCCAAAACTGTCACTATTCTATTTTTGTTTGAAAATTCTCATTTTTCTAGTTCGATTCTCAACCATTTTATTGAAAAGTTGTATTCTTTGCAAGAAAATTAATTTTTCGTCAAAAATTGAGCTATTCTAGTTGAATGCTCATCATTCCAGTAAAAAATTAGTCTTCCTGGTTTGAAATTCAACTACTCCACTTATTATTATAACATTAAGCCAAATCCCTTTCGGGCTAAGCGTATCTCGTTTACACTTTATTATTGTAAACGAATTATTACTGGTTAATTCGCACACTGAGGAGGGCACCAGTCTCCTGAAGAATCTGTTCAAAATCTCTCAATATTTACAATTCCATGAGATTCATCATCTTGAGTAAAAATGTGGGTACTAATTTTTTCGACAGTAATTTTTTTTGTTTGTTGAAAGTATGTTTCCTTGGTTATAAGTAATTTTTTTTACCTGAAAACTTTATTATTCCAATTGGGCATTCCATGGTTTTAGTTATAAATTCATTTGTTTAGTTGAACATCCATTTTTAAATTATGTTTTTAACGTAAAAGTTAATTTATCTGTTTGGAAACTCAACTCCTTTAGTTGAAGATTCTTTGTTTTAGTATGGAACACTTATGTTTGTTTAAATTTGTTTTTTATATTAAAAATGTTTCTGTTCTATTTTTGGTTGAGAATAATTATTTTTTGAGTTCGGAATTCGACTATTTTGTTGAAACATTGTATTTCGTCTCAAAAAATCATTTTATTTGAAAATTAATCATATTTTTTGAATATCCACCTTCATGGTTGACAAATGAAGAGCTTCAGTTGAATATTAATCTTTTAATTCGAAAATCCATCTTTGTGTTTGGAAAATGAACTATTTGGTTGGAAATACATTTTTGTTGTTATCGTAAATTGATGTTTTTGATTGTATATCGATTGAATATTTCAACAAATTACAAAATATTTCCTAAATCTCTAAGTTTTACTTCCATGAAAGAATTTATACAATTATCACGAGCATACCGGGATCAAGTTCAGTGTCTGGTGAAATAAAAGAAAAAAACGGTTCAGTTTAGGATTTATGTTAGCAATTCTCCTGAATAAGGACTGGAAATGTGATAAATTATCATCTGTCGATTGTGTCGACGCTCAATAAAAAATTGCTTGAAGTATAGTCGAAAATTGTGTCTGGGGTTAAAGAGTCCTTGCATAAATCCAATTAAGTTTTGATTGATCCAAACGTTATTTATGCAATAACTTTTTCCGTCTATGTTACTTCAAGTCGAATTTTTTAACATATAATAAAATTTTTTTTTCTCTTGTCTTTTGTAGGTTTACGGCTTCATTTTCCATCTCATTGTTTGTGAATATATATTAACCACATAGTACTGTAATAATTATAAATTATTAGCAATAAATTACCTATTTTAAATTAATTTACAAGCATTCAATTTGCAAATCCTGAAAAATTGGAATTACAAAAAAAGTCAAGAAAAAATTGAATTAGTTTTGATTTCTTGAACGCAAAGTCTTAATCTTTTATCCTGTTGGGATGAATGGGCACCGGCGCATCTTCTCCCGCTTATCAGTAAACCAGATTCGACCGACAATTTGTCATTCGTTGGTATCTACACCGTATTGGTTGTCCAAGTGGAATGATATACGAACATGTCTTTAGCCACGGTCATACGACTGCCATAAATTACTCTTTCGTATAGCATTTAAATCTTCGACCAACCGCGCGATTCGTTCTTAATGACCCAATGCAAGCCCAATTTTTGCTTGTTAATCGATCATTTGCTAAAACGTAAATTACTCGTTCGACTGGTTAAAAAATGGTCATGAAATTCGTACCTAAGGTTCCTCTCGATGATAATTAAAAATTCCTTGAGGATTAAGTTTTGTACAGGATTGTTCAAAACTTAAAATAACTCAAATTTCTCAAATGATTTACAGGTCTAATTGTTATATTTCTCTCTTGTTGCAGGTTTTGTCCTGGCTCTGCAAAAAAGGCGAGGACATTCTTTCAAAACACGCTCAACACTCCGCCTCAACTCTCACAACCGCACGACTGCATGAAAGAGAATTTGAAAAATTTTACTTCACGTCCATGGTAAGTACGCAACAAAATTGTTCTAAGAAATTTTATGTTCCTTTAAGGAAATTATGAAAGTAGTGCTCATCAACTATGTGTCTCCAAAATAATTGGAATGAAGTTCCTTATACGAGGGTAGAGAGATTTCGTGAGTAGAGACCTAATCCTCAAAAAGTATTTTGGTAGCGTAACGCTGAAAAGCGTTATTGACTTTAGAATATGATACCGGTTGGAATTTTTACAAGCATCGTTGGAGCAGCCAGCATTGGGTTCTAGAAAGGGATACATGAAACCGGTTTGAAATTTTTACGAGCATTGTTTACGACCTATGGATTTTACGAAAACGCGATTTCTCGCATTTCGCAAAATTTTCAACCACTTTTGGACACGTATATTTCAAGTTTTTAATTTTTCAATGACTACCATGGATTTTTCAGCACTTTTGCCCTATCGTCAAGTGTTTTTCAGCTCTCATAGGTTCCACTTCTTTATGTCCTATTGAGCATTGGACATAAGCTAACAAAAAAGAAATTTTGCCAGTGATCACATGAAAATACGAATACAAAGGAGAAGAATAGAGAAGAGAATCAGGGTACAAAAACGTCAGAAAGGTGAAGACGACAATAAAGGAATTCCTTGCGTTTCATTTTTTTTTAATCTTCTTTATTAGTTAGAAAAGGACACTCTCTCTTGGGACACATGTCAGAGACATATTAATGTTACTCATTATTGTTACTCTTTGATCCTAAGCATCGTGGCATATTCGTGGGAAGGTTGCACTTTTCGATATGATATCAATTGAGGAGAAGCTATTCGTTTTTTGATTTACTACTTTCTCGATTCGGTTTCACATAATAATCGGCGTTGCCAGATGGGTCGACCAAAAAACCAGGACACTTACACATCTTTATGGAAAATTTTACGTTTTGGAATCTAGTGTATGTTATTAAACCTTGCTGGAGCATTTTCGAAACCAAGAGGCATACGTTCAAACTCATAGCGACCATACGAGTGTTCCTAAATATAGCTATTATTGTTTTTATTACATGGTTGTTATTGTTATTTCTGTTTTTTTAATCATTTCCATTTTTTTATTATTTCGTTTGGAGTGTTGTTTATAGGAACAATTGCTTGTCAAACAAGAGTTCCACGAATTCCTGTGAAACTCTATATTTACTCTCCAAAATTTCTGTTTTCTGAATCGTATAACTCTAAAACTAATAATAATAAGCATAAAGTATCTCGACTCATGAGTTTTGACCAAAACAAAATATGTATATTTTCGCAAGTCCATTTTAATGTCTACCGGAACTTTCTATCTCTTAATCGTTTACGCATATTTAAGAGATAAGAGTGTACGGACATTGGTTTCTCTAAAAACCAGGACATTTTGAGATTTCAAGAAAAAAAAACGGGGCACCAGGACAGTTAAGGCTAAAACAGGACATGTCCCGGAAAAATCAGGATTCCAGACAAAAAGGCTCAAAATGCAAAAAAATGTTGGTCAATAATAATAAGGAAGTTTGTCATGTACAGCAGAATTCTTGGGTGCATTAGAATCAGGCCCTAACCTCAAAATTAGAATGTTAATATTAATTATTCAGGTTGAAATTGTTTATATATCAGAATTCATTAAGAGTTATAGTTTTTGCTTTTCTTGTACAAAAAGGATACTCATAAAAATGTGGGTAGTATTGAATTTTTTTTTTATTTTCCGTAATACGCAAAAATGTATATCAATGTCAAATATGCCAATCAAGAATGTTTTCAAAAGTGCTGTTATATGTGTACAAGTACAAATCTAAAAGTGATAAAAATTTAAAAAGAGACGTTCTTGGGCCAATCATCTCCAATTATTTTTTTCCTTTTATAAGCTTGGCAAAAAGTGTATCATACAAATTGGAAAACTGCTTGCTGTAATTTCCATTCAGAGAATTTGGTTCTCAATTCCCAATCTATTTCAATATAAAATGTACTCAATCTTTATTTTAGATTGGTAGATTTTTGAATGTTCAAAGTTCTATTAAAAGTTCCCTGCATTTATAATTTGTAGACTCTTGTTATTCAAGTTTTGCACTGAGGTTTTTTCGAATTGCATTTACATTTTGAACCCCTTTTCTACAAGTTTCAAAATAGAAGAAATGGGCATTACCGACTGAACAGATCTTTGCATGGGTCGATAACAATCTGCATTCTACAGATCGTTACCAACTCCATTGATAAGGAAGAAATTTTTATTCCAAGGAAATTGATTTTCCGTTGCATAATATTTTGTTCTTTGTATCGAGAATGGAGTTATAATTATTTTATTTAAAAATTATAATTTAACTGAAATATTAAAATTGGAAAATTGATCAGGAAAGTAGCGCTACCAACTTACCAAGCGGCAATTCTTTAAACCTAGTGGAAGTTTCTTGCTGAAGAGAACTTTCTAACCGACCGTGGTACGAAGCGGTCAAAAGCTGAAGTAGTAGAGGAAGTTTTAGATCAGCCGTATTCCGTGATTACAATTTCGCCTGAATCTACATCTTCGATTGGAACTTTTATCAGTTTTCTTTTTATTTAATGGATGCAAAAAAGAGTAGAGATCCCTTTTTCTTATGGATTTTTTTTGTTGCGTATTAATATCATATAATAAGAGAAATTCGTTACTGTTTTGATCCTTAAAGAAATGAAAGTTCTTTCATTTTTGTGATTTGGAATTCAATAGTGTGTAGGCGAAAGGTTTTCTAAGTTTTTTGTGTTTTTCAATTATCGTATTTGTCTACATCCTTTGAATGTAAAATTGACAAGCCTACTTTTTAGAATATTGAATAATTTCAGCTAAAATATATAATTTGAAAAGAAGGAGAACAGAGAAGTTCGAAAATTTGCTACGTTTGCATCATTTTCCGTATTTTTAGCGCCAGAGAGGCCTCAGAAACAAAGGAAATTCTACCTTATTTAAATTTGAATAAGGTATTATAAAATATTTCATAAAACAAGCAATAATAATTAACATTATTCAAGCGACATATAAAAATACATAAAAATCCAGGGATACTTTTTTCGAATTCTAATATAGTACCAATATGATGATAAGTATGGTTTTTATCTCATTTTGGTCTTGCCGAAAACCAAGACACTTATCAGGGTGGCGACTTGACCGGAAAACCGGGAAATGCCTGGGAATATACTTCACTCAAGATAGACTATCAAAAATTGTACCCAAAAAAAAAAAAAAAAACGAGAAATGACCGCTTTTTTTCATGAATCTAACAGATATCTCATCTATTAATTTAAAAAATGTAACGTTCCTTTATTCTGATTCTCAAAATATTTAAATACAGCTTACTCCATGAGAGGAAGATTTGTTGCTTTTTTTCATTAGAAGGAAAACGTTTTGAAAATTTGTTGCTCTGTGAGATTTTTTTAGCTGACTCAAATTTGATAACCGAATTGACGATAGCCCAAACATACAGAAAGAATTATTATCTAAATTTTTCAAAAAAAATGTATTCATCACGTTTTATGATTTTTTTCTCTGTTATCTTATTTGGGACAGGGAGTTTCAGAAAATGATTATAGTTTTTATTTTAGGGCAGGAAGTTTGAGTAAAATCACAATTTTCCCTCTTCTTAGTCTTGAATAAAGAAATTTAGTCAAGCAGTCTTTGAAGTAGAAGTAGTATTCCGAAGAAGAAAAATTTCTGAATTATGATAAAAAACTTGTTTACATTATACATAGCAAATTCATCCTTTTTTAGTTCAAAAATCCACTACTTGTTTGAAATTTAAACTCGTTTGTTGAAAATCAAATTTCCTTGTTGAAGTTGCATTATTTCGATTTAAAATTCACCTCTAGTTGAAATTGTAACTACTTTTTCAAAAATCAATGCATCTTTTTTTGGTGAAAATTCAAGTATTCAGTTTAATGTCGATTTCAAATTTGGAAATTGAACTACTTCTCTGAGAATTTCTGTACTTCATGAAAAATTTGCCTTTTCTGTAGAAAATTTATCTTTATGGTCAAGAATTCATCTTTTTGCTTGAAATACATCTATTCATTTGAGGATTCATCATTATACCTGAAAATTCATCAGTTTTCTTCAAAATCGATTTCTTCATCTGAAAATTTAACTGTTCCAGTTATAGTGGAAAATTGATCTTTTCTAGCTCAAAATTCGACAATCCGGTTGGAACTTCACATATTTTGTTGAAGAGTCGATTTTCTGGTAGAAAATTATCTTCTTCTTCGGAATTAATATTCTTCTTTAAA
Source organism: Neuroterus valhalla (assembly GCA_011762715.2). NCBI lineage: Eukaryota > Metazoa > Arthropoda > Insecta > Hymenoptera > Cynipidae > Neuroterus > Neuroterus valhalla. The sequence goes on from WSXT02197043.1 coordinate 13,022, forward strand.
AAATCTTCTTTACGGTTAAAAATTCAAGTTATACAGCCAAACGTTATTCAGTTTAGTCGAACATTCATCCAGTTAAAAACTCTTATGTTTGGTTCAAAATTAATTTTCCAAGCCAAAAATGTCACTATTCCATTTTTCTTTAAAAAATTTTTATTTTTGTAGTTCTAATTCCAACTATTATTGTATTTTTGGATTGAATATTAATTTTTCGTCAAAAAATTGAATTATCCTAGTTCAAGGTTCATCATTTCAGCTAAAAATTCGTCTTTCTGATAGAACTTTAACTACTTCTATTGAATATTTAAAATTTAAAATTTCATTTGATTCTTTATCATTTTGTGTGAAAATGTAATAATTTGTTTGAAAGTTGGTTTGTTTTGTTTGCCGAAAGTTGTTTTTTTTATACAAGTAAGTTTATTGAACTGAAAATTTAACTTATTCCAATTGCAAAGTTCATAGTTTTAGTTAAAAATTCATTTGCTCAGTTCAACATCCATTTTTTACATTTAAAATTTGAGTATTCAAATTTCCGTTGACAATTTATTCAGTTAATTCATTCAGTTTAATCCATTTATAATTAATTTATTCACTTGAAGATTTTTTGTTCTAGCATAAAACTCTTATGCTTGGTTTGAAATTGGTTTTTTTAACTAAAAATTTTAGTGTTCCATTAGTGGTTGAAAATAATTATTTTTTGAGTTCGAAGTTCGACTAGTTTGTTGAAACGTTGTATTTTTGCTTGGAAAATGATTCTTCCTGCTTGGAAATTAATCTTCATGCTTGAATTGAATATTCACCTTCATGTTTGAAAATTGGGCTGCTTTATACAAATATTTATCTTTTTATTTGAAAATTCATCTTCTTGGTTGAAAATGAATTTTTTGGTTAGAAATCTGTTTTTTTTTTGTTATCTCAAATTGATTTTTCCAATTATAAGTTTAGCTTTTCCAATTTTCGTAAAAGAAATGATAGGTATTTTTTGTAGAAAATTTGAGTATTCTTTTCGAAATTGATTTATTTTGCAATGTTTGATCTGTTGTGTTAAAGAATATTTAGAAAGAACGTCATGGATAAAAACAAATGTTTGCGTTTTGCGAAAAATATATATATGTTACTTCAAGTTGACCGGGAAAATTGAAAAACTTGACCGTGAAGAACCGGGAAATGACCGGGAATTTGAAATCATCTGCCGAATCGCCACCCTGCTTATCAATCTGCTCAGAATTAATTACTCTGGATTCCGTTTATGCTACTTATCTACATAGTAAAATTCTGATGACCTCAAGTAATTACAAGTAAAAGATCTTCGTGAGTAAAACCTTTTTTTTACACATCCTGTACAATCAGGTTGAATGGAAGTAAGTAGATTAGCAATCGTTAAGAGAAAACTTGATTCGTTACTTTGCCGACGATAGAACTTATCAGAGTACCGTTTTCATATCAATTCGAAACTTTCAAGAATCATTCCAATGTCTGTCCTCATTTTCCCTCTTTTTCCTCCAAGTTCCACTCTAACTATATTGATCATGTTATTTGCATGAAAATGGAATAGATTTAATTATCGTACTCAATCACAATCGAAGAAACCTTTTTAACCTCACCTATAATTCTAGCAATGGAAGAAACTACCAAGAAAAGTGATAACTATCTCTAATTTGGCATTCGTGAAACTTTCAGATTCAAATAAGTATTAAAAATATTGATCAATTGAGTAGCAATAAAAGACTGCGGTTTTACAGAAAACTCGGGTAAACAAGTCGGCTTTCCCATAAGCAATGAATTTTTTTTTGAGTGTGAGCAGCGTAACCGTTCTAATAACGCAATTGACACTATCACCATGAACAACTGATGGAAACATGCTAGAAATGTAGAAGGAAGTATTATGCTACTTAAAAATCTATTCATTTTTTGAAATATATTCATTATTCATTCATTTATTGGTAGAACTAATAGAGGGAGCGAAACTCGGGAGTACACATTGAAAAGGATAATTAAAAAAATGTTTTTCGAATGCACTTAATCTTTGCTGAAAGGTGATCGAATATGAAGGAAAGTTGCAGTGCCATTAGAGCGCCGCTCAGCCTAACGAGCATAACCGCCTTGTGCTGATTTCTGATTTTGCAATCGATTTTGAAACCGTTTCTGGATTGGGATTCACGTCAGGTATCAGACAGAATTATCGGAAATCGCGAAGCTAACCGGAAGTGAGTAGTTGTACTCACCACCTACTGATAATTTGATTAATTAATGTGAGGAAGCAACATTATTCGCTTAAGTAGAAAGTCGAGCCAAGGTTTCGAGACAACAAAATTTTAAAAGTTCACTTTCAATATTAGCAAACTTGGAGTCGTAATAGCATTGTCTGGCTGGCAACTTGACCGTGCGACCGGGAATTGACTCGCAATTCAATCGAAAACCGCGAATTTACTTTACTTGACGTAGACTATTAAAAATTCTACTGAAAAAAATACGAAAAGTGACAGCTTCTTTTTCATAAATCAAAAAGAAATCTTATAATTTAATTTGAAGAATGAAACGTTCCTTTAATCTGATTCTCGAAATATTCAAATATATCTACACGTCATGAGAGGAAGAATTTTTTCCATTTTAAGAAAATAGTTTTGCAAACTTGTTGCTCTGTGAGATTTTTTTAGATGACTCTGATAATCGAATTGATGATAGCCAGAACCTACGAAAAGAATTATTATCTTCATTTTTTGAAAAAAAAAATGGATTTATCACGCTTTATTGCCTTTCCTCATTCATCCAACTTGGGACAGGAAATTTTTTACATGAAACGAGAACTCTTCAAAGTAATTATAATTTGGATATAAAAGAGAAAACTTTAAGAGAATTGCTCTTCCAATTTAAAATTCGTCACGATTTGAAAGTCCCCTCTTTTTAATTTTTAATAAAGAAAGTATTTCAAGCAGATTTTAGAATCGAAGTCGTATTCTGAAAAGGAAATATTTCTGAATTATGATAGAAGAAACCTTGTTTACATTTATCGTTGCAAATTCATGCTTCTTGAGTTTAAATATCAACTATTTGTTTATAATTTGAACATGTTTGTTGAAAATCAAATTTTCTTGTTATAGTTGCATTATTTCGATTCAAAATTTACTTCTTGTTGAAATTGTTACTTCTTTGTCCAAAATCAGTTAATCTTTTTTTGATGAAAATTCAGGTATTTAGTTGAACATTGATTTTTGAATTTGAAAATTGAACCTGAAAATTCATCAGTTTGGTTGAAAATCCATTTCTTCAACTGAAAATTCAACTTTTCCATTTTTAGTGGAAAATTATTGAACTTTTCTAGTTCACGGTTCGGCAATTTGGTGAAAATTTGTCTTTCTGAATTGAAAATTCAATTATTTCGTTAAAACTTCACATATTTTGTTGAAAAATCGTTATTTGTAGAGAATTATCTTTTTCTTCGGAATTTAATATTCTTCTTCAAAAATTCCTCTTTACGATTACCAATTCGAGCTATGCAGTCAAAGATTTTTCATTCTAGTCGAACATTCCTCTAGTTGAAAACTCTAATTTTGGTTCAAAATGAATTTGGTGAGCCAAAAATGTCAATATTATATTTTTGTAAGAAAATTTATATTTTTACGGCTCAAAATTCAACCACTTTGTTAAAATTAATTTGTTTCAAACAATCCAGTAGAAATTCGTCTTCCTTGTTTAAAATTTAACTACTTGAATAATTTGTTTTAAAGCTAATTTTTTTTTGTTGGTTCAGTTATTTTCTTTTTGTTGAAAGAAGGTTATAAGTAATTTTTTTTTACTGAAAATTTAACCTATTGTAATTGAAAATTTTGTAGTTTTAGTTAAAAATTCATTTTGTCTAGTTAAACATCCTTTTTTTCGATTTAAAAGTTGAGTATTCAAGTTTTCGTTGACAATCTATCTTTTTGAGTAAAAGTTAATTCACTTGTTTGAAGTCTCAACTCTTTCAGTTCATGAATCTTTGTTTTAGTATAAAAATGGTATGCTTGTTTTGAAATTGATTTTCTAAACTAAAAATTCTACTGTACCATTTTTCGTTGAAAAGGATTATTTTTTGAGTTCGGAATTCGACTATTTTGATGAATTATTATATTTTTCCTTTGAAAATTATTCTTTCTATTCAGAAATTAATCTTCTTGTTTGAAAATTCACCTTCATGGTTGAAAATTGAAGTGCTATCGTTAAATATTCATCTTTTTATATGAATATTCATGTTCTTCATTGAGAAAGAAATTTTTTTTTTTTTAACTATATTTTTTTGTTGAAAATTTGAGTATTTTTTTTTTTATTGATTTATTTTGCAATGTTTGATCTGATGTGTTAAAGGTTGTTTAGAATGAACGTTATGAATAAAAAAAAAATTTTGAATTTGGCGACAAATATAAACATGTTACTTCTAGTTGACCAAGATAATTGAAAAATTTGACCGTCAAGAACCGAGAATTGACTGGGAAAATTTGCCTATTTTGTTGAAAATTAATCTTTATGCGGTCAAAAATTTATCTTTTTGCCTAAAATACATCCATTAATTTGAAGATTCATCATTATACCTGAAAATTCATCAGTTTGGTTGAAAATCAACTGAAAATTAACTGTTTTATTTTTTAAAGGAAATTAAAAATTTGTTTTTTTGAATAGAGAATTATCTTTTTCTTCGGAAGTTAATATTTTTCTTCAAAAATTATTTTTTCAAGATTAGCAATTCAAGTTATACAGTCAAACATTTTTCTTTTTAGTCGAACATTAATCAAGATGAAAAATTAAAGTATTTAGTTGAAATTGATTCTTGAATTTGAAAATTGAACTATTTCTTTGAGAATTTATGTACTTAATGGAAAATTTGCTTTTTTTGTAGGAAATTAATTTTTATAGTCAAAAATCTTTTTTTTAATAAAATACATCTATTCAGTTGAAGATTCATTATTTTACCTGAGAATTCATCAGTTTGGTTGGGAATCAATTACTTCAACTGAAAATCCAACTGTTTCATTTTTATGGGAAATTGATGTTTTCTAGTTCAAAATTCGTCAATTTGGTGAAAATTTCTCTTTTTCAATTGAAAATTCTATCATTTCATTAAAACTTTACATATTTTGTTGAAAATCGATTTTTTGGTAGAAAATTATCTTTCTCTTCGGAAGTTAATATTCTTCTTCAAAAACCATTCTTTACGGGTAACAATTCAAGTTATACCATTCTGTTGAAAAATGGTATTTTTTGGTTGGAAATTAATTTTGAGTAATCAAATTTTTGTTAATAATTTATTTTTTTCAGTAAAAGTTAATTTATCTGTTAGCAAACTCAACTGCCCCAGTTAAAGATTTTCTTTTTCAGTATAAAATACGTATGCTTGGTTTATAATTGGTTTTTAAACTAAAAATGTTACTGTTCCATTTTTGGTTGAAAATTGAAGTGAACTGGTTAAATATTTATAATTTTAGTTAAAAATTCATCTTCTTGGTTTGAAATTCAATTATTCCAGTTGAAGATTCATAATATTATGTGAAAACTCATTTATTTCCTTGAAAAATGAACTATTTTGTTGCACATATGTTTTTCCCGTTATCGTAAATTGATTTTTTTTCGGTTGTAAGTTTAATTGTTCCAATTTTTGTAAAAAAAAAATATATTTTTTCATTGAGAGTATTCTTTTCAAAGTTGATTTATTTTGCAATGTTCGATCTATTGTGGGAAAGGATGTTTAGAATAAACGTAATGAATAAAAATGAATGTTTGCGTGTTGCGACGGATATAAATATGTTACTCCTAGTTGACCGGAAAAATTGAAAAAACATGACCGTGAAGAACCGGGAAATGACCGGGAATTTGAAATCGTCCGCTGAATCGCCACCTTGATCATTCATTCATTTCCTGGCAGTTAGGCAGAAGCTCCTGAAGAAATTGAATTTGTGAATAAAAAACGAAAATTGTCCAAGTATTCTCTTGAATAATACAGTTGTACAATTTTTACATTCTCATCATTTATGATTGAGAAAGTATTAAAATCGTGTGAAATTTCACATCTTGAATTTTCAACGGATCTCCACGTTTCGAGGCCCCCTGAAGCCGAAAATCAAGTTTTGGCGATG
>WSXT02197054.1:0-19124 GCA_011762715.2 Neuroterus valhalla
ACTGGTTCCTATCGGCTGTCCGCGACTGCTTATTCTTGTATTCGCAGTTAACCTCAGGGGTGTTTAACCTCAGGGGGTAGGGGGATGGTAATTTCGATTTTACATTTCATACATCGTTGCGTTGTTTAAACTATCTCTCTCTGATATATTAGTTATGTAAATAAATTTTGGGTCTACAATAAAGTGAGATGATTATGAAATATAAAATCGCAGAGAAAAGCCTAATCGAGAGCTTGTGAAAAGCCTCTACGTGGTTCGATAGCTCAGTTGAAGGACAGGTGTTGGGTAGTAAAGTAGGCTGTTAATAATAATAAATTCTCTAATTCTACATAGCAGTGAAATTTCCTTGTAGCGCTGATATGCTGATGTTATCACGAAACAAATCTACATCGTGACTCTGTTTTATGTATATAAAATAAGACATTGGTTTAACAACCACCGCAGGGGCCGCCTGGAAGCAAATGTCATTCATGAAAATGGCCCAAGCTCCAAGTTGAACGGTGGTAAAAAACACCTGTGGCCACGTCTCATGACGCGGAGTGAACCAAGTATGACTGCTCTTTACATCTATCCGGCAAGTGTCACGGCATATTTTTGGCACACGGGTATAGCTTTAAGATTGATGACCAGTGAAGGCGTCGCACCTCCAAGAGCACCGATGATGAGATCAATTAATTTAACCGGATATCCTTGATGATGCCGTTGCAGGTGTTCTCTGAGATCCTTGTTTGTCTCTTTTTTCTCGGTTTCCTCGCCTTTGATGTTGTAGTCGGCCGGAGCCGAAAATTCGATCACAAACATAGTTCGGTCACGTTTCTTAAGGAGCACGATGTCGGGTCTTGTGTGTTGGATTGAGGCTATTGTTGAGCAATAGTAGTTCAAGTAGATTCGGCACTCCTCGTTCTTGACAATACACTCTATCCCCCTTGGAGCGTTCGGCAGGGCAGGGTCTCCGCCAACGCCATAAGAGCGACAAAGATGGTGGTAGAGCTCTCTTAAGGCAGCATTGTGTCTGAACAGATTCGTCGTTCCTGCGTGAATAGAGCAATTTGATAGTATATGCCTCAGGTGCTCAGGGAGTTTCAGACACGCCCTGCACTTATCGCTGGATATCTTTTAACGTAATATGCTCCTACGGTATGCTAAGGTGGAAATACCGTCCTGACACGCGAAAATAAAACCCTCTGTTCCTTAATTCAGTCCAGATGATTTGAGGAAAGCAAACGTTGACTCATGTGACAAGGATTGATTTTTTATAATTTTATAAAAGTTTCCGTGCATCACCTTGTCTTCATGTTGTTTTAGGAAACTTTTTGCCTCCGCTTTCTACCTGTGTTTTGAGAAGTAAGGCATCTTGATGGAGTAATGCACTATCCTCACTTCTGATGTTAAGGTCCAGGCCAAAGGTCCCAGCCGTCTGCTCCGTGGCTTTGTGAAGGAACGCTCCTCCCCCACTCATTTCGTGATTTCTAACAATTGCCAGGAGAGGATCTCTGCCGTTCGCGATGATATGAACAGTACTCAGGATCATTCGGTTGTATACGCATTGAAGATTGAGAAGTCCGCGTCCGCCTTTACGGCGTGCGATGTATAGGCACAGAACGGAAAAGTTAATGTGCAAGCTTTTCTTCATATGCATCATCTTGCGCGTAGTGGTATCAAGGGTTTGAGCTTGTTTTTCGTCCATGGAACCACGCCAAACGAATAGAGTAGAACTTGGATGGCAAGCATGTTAGTCGCAGATATCTTGTTCAACGACGACAGGTTTGACAACCAAATCCTTCGGAGCAGGTGTTTGTATCTGCTTTGGAGAACCTCCTTTACTGATGTTGTGTCCTGAATGCGTCACTCAGGCACGCCCAGGTATTTATGGTCTCTCCAGCGCTAAGGTTTCTGATAGCACTTCCGTCCACAAGCTCAGTTTTCTTATCTATACCTGATATTGGTCCACGTTTCAGATGAATCTTGGCACTCTTATCCAATCCAAAGTCCACACCGATTTCTCGTGTGTACCTCTCGACAGTTTCCTAGCCTATTTTTTGAATCTCCGTCAGTTAATTGGCCATGAAAGCATCGTGTTTCCAGAGTCTTTACGCATTCGGGTTTTTTTTATTATAAGTATTCTGAGAAGAACACGTTTCTAATATGGACACGTATAGAAATATTTTTGCAAAAAATTTCCAGACTGCCTGGTCAATTTTTTCAAATTTTGTGTACCCCCATATTACACTACAAGCCTCAAGTCTACTAAGTTTGAAATATTTTGTTTTATTTTTAGGGTACTTCAGTTCATCTTTAATATAATTATGTTGCAGTTTCTCTTATCTTAATGAGAAAATACTATATGATATTATATAGAATTAAAGAATCTTAAAGTGAGTCCAGTGATCAGGTTGGCGGCTGAATAGACGAAATAAAAATTAGGATATGCCAAGCATTAAAATACCTCCACAATTCGTAATTTCTTTGAAAACTCACGTTATAATGAATTTGGTTACAAAAGTAAAGTTGAGGAGTCCCTACAATAGTTTCACCCCTGTCCCTGAAAGCTCTTAGTCCGCCTCTGCAAATGATAAATCAGAATGCAGATTGAAGTTCATGTGCAGGTCGATAGATGTTCTTATAGGTACTTCTGTGAGCTATGTGCAATAACTTTGGACCTTATAATACATGGAACGCTCAAGCTATAGTATCGTCCGTTATAAACATGTACCGGGCAAACTGATGCCAATGCGCAAGCGCGTAATAGGAGACATGTCTATGTCTTGAACGCGGCTCTTCGCTTTGACTGCGCATTGACAAACATTGTCCTTCATATGTTTGTTTCAGACCCCGCTTTGTAACGAGATAAGACTTGAGCGACCCATGTTGTTATATGGTATGGAGCAATAACGAGAGAACGTCCAGGTTTGACCAAACATAACCTTCAATCCGCTCCCTCACTCTTTAACTATTTAGAGGCATAATGTGTTATACATAATTGTAACCTCTAATGTTTATTATCATCATCAAACATCTTAATTGTTAAGTAATATAAGTTAATAGTAGTTAATATCTGAATCCCAACAGTTGTCGATAAAGTAATCCCAACAGTTGTCGATAAAATGCCAATGCCAATGCCACGCTTGGTTGGTCGAAGGTTAAAAGAACGCAACCGGTCTCATGTAAGCAACGTCAGAGCATATAAACTGGGATTTGTGACGGTCTGAATAAAAAGTCACTTTAATTTAATTTTACCCTGACGCAGATTCGTAGATCTGGTCAGATAATTTATTGTGAGACAAATGTTGACGCCGTAGCAGTCATAAAAGGAATGATCTTTTTGCCCAGGCCCTGCAGGGTCGGTCCCACGAGTACATACGATGTCTCTTATCTTTAAATGGGAGGGAGTGTTATCTCGTCTTAGCCTACGAAATTATTCTATTTTAGGAAAGAACGTTTTGTGAAGCAAGAATATTCTTTTTTAAACGTTCCCGCTTCATACCTCCCCCGTTAGGGTGAATTTCTCCTGAAATTCTTTGCAGTTACATATGTTACGTCCTTCTCAATTTATTAGGTAACTTATCTGGTCTTCTTTGAAAATCTATTGTAGGCGCATTTTAATATGTGTGATAAGTGTCATTTCATTGCCTATTTTATTAGTGATGCAACAAAAATTTATGCAAATATTCGGAATAGATTTTTCGCCTTAGGTCGCAGACTCTGTATTGAGAATACAGTTTAAACGACGATAACTACATTACACGGACACTTTGTTTTTTCTTTGTAGTTTTATTTCTATTGCTGTTTGTATCAATTTTGTTTTATAGGATTTTGTTTCTGTTAGGAGATAACTAGGGTCCTTCCTTTGCAAATTTTGATAACTTCTTGTAGTTTGAGGTAGCTAAGATCGCTTTCTGACCTGGTATATACTAAACAGCAGCAAATGAACCGATTAAACTATTGATAGTAGCGCTTTAGCCTATCAGCCTGCAGAGTGTAATGTTGATTATTGCATAACATTTCATAATCAGAGGGACGTTCACGTTTGCATATGGTGTAGGGTCCAAGTCATTCGCTTCCCAATTTCGACTGTTTTCATATCGTTATGCAATAGCACTAAATCTCCTGGTTCAAAAAGAGGATTGCTGATGGTTATCTTTGCGTTTTTCTCCACATTTTCTCATGATGCTGTTTCGCGCAACCTCTGGATAGTTTCCCTCTCGCCATAGTGACCTGTGTCTTGATTTCCGTGTGCCTCCCTTAATAGATTGTTTTTCTTCTCTACCCTCGATTGTGTATCAGATCGCTCACACAGAAGAAATGTGTGTTTGGTGAATTTGTCATGTAGTAAAAAGTTCAACATATCTCCGATGCGGACCCGTTCTGTGATGTTGATTAACAGATCCTCGATGTGGAATCTAAGTGTACTCCCGGATTTTTTTCTAGTGAAATATTTAATTTTAGTGTACAGAACTTTAACCCATTCCTCTTCGTTGTATGCTGGCAGTTGAATTCTCAACAAAGAGAACATGTTTCGTTTACGGATTTCAATCTGATTATTTTCGTTAATTACCGGTCTGATTTTTAACTTATTAGGCAGACGGTTCTTTTTTCAGTTGGAGTACTCGTTAGGAATTTTCTTCTCCATCTCTCGGTTCGTGATTTCGCAATCTTTCAGAAATCAATTCGTTACCTACACCTTTCGTTGATGTTTTCGTTTTATGGACTTCTTGAGAGTTATCTACCTGATTGATTTCTGCAGTCTCGTGAGATTTTTCTGCTTGATTTTCATCTTGAATTGGATGCATTTGCGAAAGTGCGTCAGCTGCCGTATTTTCCTTCGAGTTTTTGTATACGACCTTATACATGTACGCTTCTAATTGAAATCTCCATCTCTCTAACCTGGAAGAAAGGTCTATCATGTTGAAAAGCCACGACTAAGCCTAGTTGTCCGTTTGTATCACGAATTCACGTCCGAGAAGGTATTGGCGGAGGCGCTTAACTGCCCAGGCTATTGCTAGAAGTTCTTTTTCGGTAGTGGTGAATTTTCGCTCGGGATCATTTAGCGTTCTAGAGATGTAGCAAACTGGGTGTCCCTGTTGAAACAAAATCGCCCCCAGCCCCACATCGCTTGCGTCAGTGGTCAACGTAAATGTATTCTTGAAGTCTGGATATCTTAAGACCGGTGCTGAGCGAAGAGCATCTTTCAATGATCTGAAACTTGTTTCACAAGATGGTGTCCAGTTGAAGTGTTGATTTTTCTTTGACGGTTTGAATAATGGTTCAGCTATTGTAGAAAAGTTTTTTATAAATTGCCGGTAGTATCCTGCTAAACCCAAGAAAGACATGACTTCTTTTCGATTTTCGGGTCTTTTGAAATTTCGGAAAGCTGATAATTTATAGGGGTTTGGCTCCACTCCATTTTCTGTGATCACGTGTCCTAGGTACTCCAGTTCTGGCCGACGAAATTCACACTTGTCCGGTTTAGGCTTCAGTCCAGTAGCCCGTTAACGTTCGAAAAGAATAACCAGATTTTCGTTGTGTTCTTGAAGTGTACTTCCAAGAACAACAATGTCGTCTAGGGGAGCGAAGCATATTTTCCCGATCAGTCCTCTTAATGCTGCGTCCATCATTGTTTGGAATGTTGCCGGTGAATTCTTAAGTCCCATCAGTAGGTGATTGTAGTAGAAATGTCCTTCATTTGTAGAAAACCCAGTGTAGTTTCTTGAGTCCTCATGCATAGCAATTTGGTTGAATCCTGAGCTCAAATCGAGAGCTGAAAAGAACTTTGCTTTTTGAGTTGACCAAAGATTTCGTCATTCACCGGAAGTGGGTAGGCATCACGATCAGTTTTCTCGTTCAACTTCCTGAGGTCGATGGCAATCCTCCACTTCTGTTGTCCAGATGCAATGCGTTTCTTTGGGACTACACAAAGTGGTGAGTTGAATGGTGAATTCGACGCTTCTATTATCCTTTTACTTGACATTTCTTTCGCTTGGCTTGAAATATCTTCCTTGGGACATTCTGGTTGTCCAGTCTGACGCACGTTAATGTCAGCTCCATCTTTCAAAACGGTTCTGCGTGATGACAGACTTGTGCAAGGTAACGGATCTCCTTGTAGTGCAAAAATGTCGTGATAAGAGATAGCTATTTTCTGTATCTGGGCCCTGTGTACATTTTCTACATGTTTAATCCTCAGATTTTCATTCAATAATTTTAATCTAGCATTTAATTCGTTATGCGTAATGTAAGTTATACGCTCCTTCCGTGCTGGGATAACATTGATATATTTATAGTTTATTTCTTTGTCACTCAATTTTAAGTACATTCCTGTTTCGTTCTAACAGGAATTTGAACTTGTGAGTCCACAATCCGATAAATGGAATTCGGAACGTAGGGATTATCTTCTATGATAATGTGCCCTTGTTCCCTGTTTGTTTTCACAAATATCATTTTTATAGTTTTCTTTGGGATAAGGATACCGTCATAATTTAAGGGGTAGATTTCATCGTAAAGTTGGAGGGATTGATTAGACAAATCAAAACGATAAGAGTGCAGGAATGGTGTTCCGATGATGCCTTCCTCGGGTATTGGAAACTTTTCCGGAACAATTACAAAAAGATGTTTTTTTCCTTGAAACCTGAATTTCGTTACTTCTTTTGCCTTATGTTCATTATTTCCCATTGAAAACTCTTTTTCTAATTGTCCTCTCATAGAATATAATCTTCCGGATATTGCTGACACTGTCTCCGTGTCTTTTTTCGTTTTTTGGAAAGCTTCCTCTTCCTCTTTGGGTATGATCTTAAGGCGGCTTTAATAGAGTTTTCTGTCGCGGATAAATTGTCGTTCAATGTGTTATTACCATTGTTATTATTCGTTGTTTTTTCACTACAAGTATAAGAATTTTCGACACTGTCCGTGATTTTTCCGGTTCGAAAACACCCACGTTTCACAAAAAGAGAATACAGAAAGAATGATCTCACTCAGAAGACTAATTTTCGTCAGGATGAAAAATCTTATTAAAAAAATGCAAAACACGTCGGATCTTCTGAAAGAAAAACGCGGAATAAATCCCCATGAGGACGCTATAAAAATTTACTCAATTATTTATCACCAAATGAGTGCTCCAGTTTTTGAAAAATGATTGAATACGCGTGGTACGTTTCAAATGTTTCTATGACAATTATCACCCAAAGGTATGTACTTCATAGTTATTGTACGAAAAAAAACATGTGCAGTACATATTAGTATATGGTATAATATTAAAAGAGTTTTTTACACTTGCCCATGATTGATTTTCTTCAGCCCTCATTATGAAATTTCGAATGTAGTGCCATTTTGATAGTAGGCAGTTCTTTTCAAAATTACAATTATTAACGATGTCGGATTCAGCATTGAATATAACGAAAGAAAAAAACAAGCCATTGACAGTATTTGAACCCCCTCACTCCGGGAGATGAAGTATACAGCATTATTAAAGTATGATGTTTGTTTTGTTGACTAGCGTGGTTATATTGGGGTGTCGATATCCTGACTAATTTTTGATCTGCTAGTCTTTTTTTATAATAAGAAAACCTTTATTTCACGAGCTTTCGTCCAGCGACGCAAGACCTCATCAGGTATACAATATATTACAGTTGGAAAAAGAACTGCGGATCATATGGATAAACGAAGATTAAACTTGAAACATTTCCTTTGGATTCGGAGAGAATAACACATAAGTTGTCAATTGTTTAAAAATTTTTTTAAAGTAAGTATATACTTAGTCATCTTCCTGGACATGCAGCACATTTTTTGTGTTTAAATATGTAAAATTAGGCAGCACTCCTCTTCACTATGGCTGCATGTCTTGTGGGTTGGTGACATCAGAAGTATATGACTGATACTTGGGCATTAGCAACGGGAACTGCGATTTTCAAATATTTATATCTTCAAACTCGGGCTTCACTTACAAAAAAGCCGCGATACATGTCGAATTAAATTTGATCATCTTTCTAATGGTTCTAATGCGATCTCGTTTCGAGTTTTACCCGTCAGGCCTTCCCTTTGTTAGTCGGTATATACGTACAAATATGGAATAAGAATCTCATATTATAGATTTCTTCACTTATCGTTCTCATTTATTATACTAAATTTAGCTTTAAAGAAATCTGTATGTACATGATATACTCTCAATAATTTAATTGAGTTGTATTCTATCCTAATGAATATTTTTGTCTACTGACCCTATAGTTTATTGTGATGTTGGTTCTCAAAACATGTTTCGTCCATTAACGCCCGACCTTGTCAGTTGTACAAGAAGTGTATCTTATGGTAAAGGAATTACTCAATATCACAAATATGAAATGATTAAATAAGGTGAACGAAAATATGCAAAATAGTTTTGTGCATTATATAATGCTTGAAAACCATTGAAAATTGTGACAAGTATTGGTTCAAGGGATTCGTGTTTATTGGAAAGATTTTTGTGGGCCAACACTTAATTTGAAAACCTAATTTGAAATGGGACTATGAGGTTGCTGTTTAAATCTCAAGCAATTTTTTCTGTAAATGATGAAAATCCGAAATTTATTAGGTTTGATGATTACGAATGTCTTAAATATTTCTGAATGAGCAATTTGAGTTTTTTGATTGCCAAACCGGTGGAAATTACTCTTCGTCCCCACAATTTTTTTTGAATATATTGTGCTGAAGTTAACTAGTGAAATAATTGATTAACAAGAGGATTTCCTTTAAAAAAATGATGATTCGGATTTTAGATCTATTTGTAGAGAATATATACAGCATTCCTTCAATTCATAAAATCACAAAAAAATGAGGGACCGTTCCATGTTTGACCTTGAATTGGGAATATACATTCTGTAACTTATGCTGTACAAGCTGTCTTGATAAGATGGATTCGCTTTGATATGAAGTTAGAAATAATTCATGAGAGTCCAATGGGAATTATAGAGAAAATATGCAACAAATGGGTCACGTGGCTTTTGAATTCTATAATTCTAATAGAAAATTTGCACGTTTTATCAATATGGAATATAATTATCGCATTTCGTATAGAAATTTAAACAGAATTAGTCTTTACCAAAAATAAATTAATATTAGGTTATCAAATTTTCCTATTTAATTCCAAAAAGTGGAAAAAAAACTTGCGAGAATGAGAGCTTTCATGATGAATGTGACATCAGATATATAGGCAGTCCATGCCAGTGAATCAATATTTTTGGAAGAACCACGTGTCACGTTTAATTTTCCTTCATCGATGCTTAGTATCAACATTATTCGGTATTCAAAATGTCGAACATTTGAAGCAAATGATTGGAGGAGAAGGTTATTTCCAAGCAGCTTGTCAAAATATTCAACCAGTTTGAATCTTCGATGGTTTGCTGTGAGAAACGGAAGCTCAAGTTGGAATGTGTATTCATAACATCGGAAAAAAATTATTGCAAAATAAGCATTGAATATTGTAGATGAAAGCAACAAATGCTTTCCAAAAAACTGAAAAATTCAATTTTTTGGTCGAACTATGAAAGATACAAAAAAACCGGTAGGAAGAAATATGGTAATATCCAAAAAGATCTACAAATTCGCTGTAGATCATTTCTCAGTAAGATAATTTGTTTTTGTTCTAATCGTGAAAACGATAATAAAAATGGAAAAATTCCATTTTTCGGTCAAACTATGCGAGATACGTAAAAAGTGTTATGAAGCAAAATTTGTTACCTCAAAAAATCTACAAGTTTTCTCAAAATAATTTTTCTATAAGATACATTGGGCCCCTTCAGCGATCCTTAAGTTTTGATGCCTCACAATCATAGCCGAAGAAGTGGAGAAAGCACTGAGAGGTACGAAGAACTCTTCTGCTGCCGGACCAGATGGTATCAAGAAGTTTTGGCGGAAGACTTTATCTTCTACAAAACCGCTGGTCCCTCTGAAAGCGACTGTCATTCAAGAAGATGATACTGGCATATTTCTGCCACTTAGTTTGGTGCAGAGGTTTTGATCTAGTGATGGCTTCACACCTTCGAGAATAACGTTGACAAGGTCAAGGATTATGAACAAATCTTGAAGGTAGAGTCGCCTCTGCTCTGTTTCAAGGTCTTGAAACCTCTGTGTTTTCATTCTCCTTGGCTATTATGTTACTGTCAGTCAAAGCCGAGATTTTTATTGCGAATATAGTTCATTTATCTAAGTCAACAAGTACATGTTAGGCCTCGTTCCTTCAATAGAAGCTATTGTCGAGAAGATGAAGTCCTTGTAAATTCGGCACTACTCATTCTGGGCAATTGAGCTTATCTCCCCCAGAGTGTTAGGCAGTGTAGGGTCTCAGCCGTCACCATTGATGGGGCAAAGGTGATAATGAAGCATTCTTAGGGTCGCATTGTGTCTGTAGAGATTCATTGTTCCTGCGTGTGTGCGAAACTTGGATATAATGTGTCATAGATGCTTAGAATGTGCATGAAACACTCTGCACTTAGCGCTATGGACTTCTCGGCGCAAGCTGCGGTTACGGTATGTTACGTTGGGAATGTTACCGTTTTGATACGTAACAATGATACCCTCTGTGCCTGCATTTAGACCAGATGTTTTGAAGGAAGAGAACCTCAGCTTCAGCGACAAGGACCGACCTCCTAAATTTCTGTAAAAGTTTTTGTGGATTTTCTTGTGAAGCTGATCACTCAAGTTCTTGACCACCACTTTCAACCCGAAAGAGCAAAGCTTTTGTCGGCGGTCCTGCGGCCGCTCTACTTTTTATTTTTACTTAACATGCAATCAGAGCTTTTTTCATATGCCATAATTTATGAAGAAAAAATGTTGATACTTTAGTTTCTTTCTTGTTCTCTTGATTGTTGTAGATATCAAAAAACATCATAGCTCGTGTCACGAAACATGCTTGGCATGTCACAATGGTTCGACCATGGATAGGATGCCTATGTGTTGTTCTGCTGATTTCCGCAATTTTTTACTTGTACCTTCTGATAAACGGTATGTTACATTTTATTTCCTTCAATTATGTCCCTCAAACTGAAAATGGTTTGATCTTAACTAGATTTTCACAACAGAAATATCTCTGACATAGTATGATGAACGTATATTCAGTATTTTCAGTATGAGCACACATTTTATGTATTTTCTTATTTCAGTTTCCAGTGCTAGAGATTCTACCGAATATTTTCGAATTTTGGGTTCAAAAGATAGGACAGAATCATTTCCTACCCTTGAACCGAGTTTCAATGAAACTCCTGTAAGAGAAGTATTTGTTGTTGCAATCAGTTTTATCAATTTTCATCATATCACATGATGTTCACAAAATTTCATGTTTTAGAAATGTGAACCAATACACGTTGCTGTGGTATGCGCTGGATTCAATTCGTCTTTCAGTCTGGTGACGGCAATAAAGTCAATTATTTTTTTCCGTACCCTTCCGCTGCATTTTCATTTACTCGTGGACGAAATTGCTATGAGGTCACTAGTGATTTTGTTCCGGACATGGGACTTACCGCATGGTTGGTATATTATGTTATATTATATTGTATTAAATTAATCAATGTCTGAAATCCATGAGAACTGAAAATAAAAACCGAGAATCCAACCACCAAATTTGACGAAAACTTTGAAATGTGTCTTTTTAAATTCAGAAAACTATCATGTAAATAAAAAAGAGGAAAGATAAATGAGACGGGAACAATCGTTAGAGTTGTTCCTCATTTGAAACCTAAACTACGCCCAAGATACGCTATGAATTTTAAATCATAACAAAAATAGAAACAGTCAAAGAAAATCCATCAATAAAATTTACTGAAGGGTAATTCAAAAAGGAGAATGTCATACTCTCATAACTTTTTTGTTGTTGTTAATTACCATTTAGTCATAATCCCCCGCGAGATAAGCGTAACTGGTAAAGTCATAATCGGTTGAGTTGGCTATACAAGAGGACCAGGCTATCACCAGCATGCCAAAAGCACGCGGAATTCCCGGGAGGTTACCCATCCCAGTACTAGCCGCGATAAACGCTGCTTAACTTCAGTAATCGTACGGGAACTGGTTTTTCGAGCATAGCATGGCCGTCTAATTTTTTGAAATCAGTTTCAGCAATGGAAAATTCAACATCTTCACAATCAAGCCTATGATGAACACAATCCTATGAATGTCTGGCAAGCACACTCTCATAATAACTTTCAAAACGAACATCTATTTCATAATCTTTCACCCTGGTATGAAGAACTCTGCCAATCTTTCCCACGTATGTCATCCTACCAATTTTAAATCTTTACAACATAGTTTAAGTAGTTTTTGGAGTTTGACCAAAATAAGGAAGCAAAAAAAAATATTGGAGGAATTAAATTCTTTCTACTCTTCCTGAGTATCTGTGGGTGAAATATTATTTTCCTTGCTTCTAATTCGTTTTATTCTTATTATGGTGTGTTTTTCAATCTAAGTATGTGGATAATAATAAAAAAATATATATTCCTGATAATATAAAAATTTTCTTCGTGAAATGAAAGATGAGCAAAGCCCAGAGCTTTATTAACTAAGTTGTTGATGACCGCCATTTCGTTTTGAATACGATGAGTCAATAGTGCTCTGATTTGTCCTATGTTTCATTTCACAGAGAAAATTCGAATGTTTTTAGCTAATGAATTAATGAGAGAAAATTTCATAGAAATGAATCAAGACTAGGCAGAATCACAGAAGCTGATAATATCTTATTTACAGATACTCAGGATGAATCGAGAGAATGTAATTCCTCCAATACTGTTGTTCTTTTATACTTTTGTAGTATCAAAACAACAATTTAATTCATTTTGAAGAAGTTTGAAATCCATCCTATCTCCGGAATCC
Organism: Neuroterus valhalla; assembly: GCA_011762715.2. Lineage (NCBI taxonomy): Eukaryota > Metazoa > Arthropoda > Insecta > Hymenoptera > Cynipidae > Neuroterus > Neuroterus valhalla. Next base: position 12,823 of record WSXT02197054.1, read on the forward strand.
CATGTGGAATAAATTCGATAAAAACTTTGAGTATAGATCCTACGGATAAATTGGGGAAAATCTACATCATTTACAGAATTACTTGCAGACGTTGTAGGATGACTTACGTGGGAGGGACTTACAGGCTTCTTAATATTAAGTTAGAAGACCTTCAAGGTGATGTTCATTTGGAACGTCATGAAAAAGTGTGCTTTCCAGACCTACGAAAGATTGTGTTGATCATAGATTCGGTGCTTCCACGATGATCCATTATAATGAAAGGAGGTGTTTCGGGTTTTGATCGTATACAAAACTACAAATTTTGCCGAAGTTTCGCGGAAGTTACAGTTCGCGTCTTCAGGGCTGATGTCAAATTGAAGTTCCATAAGGTTATGTTTTTCTTATTTATGTTCTCTACGATGCCTTTGATTGTTCAGAAGACCGACTATAGGGACTGATCGAACCTGATTGGTCAATCAAGTTTGATCAGTTCTCACGGTAGGCAAAACGTCGTCAAAATTTGTAGTGTTGTACACGATCGAAACCTGAAATTCAAGTCTTAACGTCTTAATCCTTTATTGATTGGTTTTCTTTTACAATTTCTATTTTTGTTGAGATCTACAAATTAAAAACGTTTTTTAGGCATTGTTTGGGTTATGAATGAAAAGATGTCTTAGCAATTCTGCCATACATTTTGCTTTAGTCTTCACTTGGACTTCAGGGAAAGAGCATCCTAAGTTCCGCAAGGATTTTGACCTGCTGAACTTAAGTCTTTACTTGGACCTCGGGGAAAGAGCATCCTTATTTCCTCATGGACTTTGACCTGCTGATTTTGAAAAATCCTCATTTTGAAAAATGATGTTGAGTGAGCACCGAAACGTTGGTTGATATTGCAAATATTATATTGTGTTCTAGAAATAACAAAAATAAGAAACTATTTCCTACTCTGGTCGTTGGCTTTTTGGTTTTTATTTTTAATTTGCAGAAATTTCAGATATGAATTTGATTTTTGGACGTTAAATATAAACTTCAATTAGGTTTTTCCCCAATTGTAAATTTCTCAAATTGTAATTATATAAATCGTTACCTTACTGGTCCAGACACTCAAATTCTATCGTGAACTGAAAAACAATTTGTCGCTTTTTGATAGATTCTTGAAATTTGAATTAAGTGATAATTATTTTAATTTCAGCTTTATTCATATATTCTTGTGGAAATATATTGAAAATACATTCATTATAAGATACTTAGCAAATTTCATGCTTAAATGGTCTATAAGTATGATATGACTTTAAGAAAATGGGATATAAGTCGATTTTCGAAGATTAAGATAAATTTTAAGGTCGCTTAGGGAGCCTAAAAATCATGAACGTGAGAATGCAGTCTCATGGTGTCATATTAGCAGTATAGTTGATCGATGAGATAATTACTAGAGTTTCAGCAATCATCCCATGGGTCGAAACTATTCCAACATACTAGGTACCAATTTTCCACCAAAGAACTGCGCCCTGACATGATATCCGATTGAAACGGTGGTCGACCATTTCACGAACTAATGCTGAGAATCGGAACTAGAAAGAGTGGGTACAATTTCAGAGATGCATTTCACATTTTGTATTAAAGCGTGCTACGGTTCTTCTGCGGAATCGGAAAAAATAATTATATAGTAAAAGTAAATCTTTAAATATAGCAAATAATTTCAAATATAGAATTCCATCTTATACAGTAAACAAACACATCTATTGTCGACATTTTTTATGGGAAACAAACAATTATGCTACTCAGTCTTTTATGTTAGGTCCTCTTACAAAAATAAACAATTCAGAAACGATAAGGAAACTATTGGGATACTATTGGCTTAATATTGCCTGTCAACTAGTGATTGAATGGTAAAATCCGATGGGAGTATCTCAATAGGAACAAGGGCTTACTACGAACATCATTTACACTCACTATGAAAATGGTTCAAAAGTTTGTAATATGAACCCCTTTGGTTAGGACTTTCAGTTTCTCTAAAAGGAATAGCAGTTGTTATATTTCATGATTTTATTCAATTATTTCTAAACAGTCATGCAAATCCTACAGAGGTTACTTTCTGTATCGACCATCTCATTAATTTAACATTGATTTACTTCAGATAGACAGAAATCGAGTGAAAAATCGTTCCTCATTTTCCTTTCTTCTTCCGCTTTTCCTCTAAGTCTGCCAACATTACACTAAGCAATAATAAGCTCAACAGCAACCTTGCCTGGGTCTTCTTCGTGTCTAAAATTCCTCTCCTTTCTCATTTCCTATCTTCACTCTGAATCAAGTCTCCATGAATATTTCTTTCATCTTCCCAATCAGCCCCTTATCTACTCCCCTTTTTTCATACATTTCCATATCACCGTCCTCTTACTCTCCCCCCTTTACTCCAGAACTTCATTCTCCACACTATCCCCCTGCTTATATCATTCGTATCTCCTCCATTTTTCTCTATTACCTTCTTCTCTTCTTCTCCAACCATCCCTCCCCTCCCTTTTCTGATAGTCCTTTGAGGTACTCCGTCCACTCTTTTTTGTTTCATCATTAACTTCCTTCTTCTTCCTCTCTCCCTATTTATAACCCCAAGTACATTCCATCCTTTACTGCTTCCTCTACTTCCCCCATATATGTTTCCTGTTATTTTTGCCCTTTTTGTTAAACATTCCTTACACTCTTATTTCCTTATATTTTACTCCCTTTTGTCAATCTCCCCTCTTCATTCTCTTATACTCTTCATTATTTTCTTTTTACCTTCCTATAATTCCTAATCCCACCATCCTTTCTTTCTGTGTCCCTTTCCCTTTTGTTCTCACAGTCCCTTTTAGCTTATCAATATCCCGCTTCATTATTTCCATTATCTCGTCTGCTCCTTATTCTTCTATACCTTGAAGATTCTCTTTCTTCGTTTCTTCTCCAGATTCTTTTTACTCCTTTCTTCCACAGCGCTCCATGTTTACCTTTCTTACCTTTCCTGCTTCCTTTTCCTCTAGAATGTTCAAGACCTCCTCCTTACAATTTCGCTAATACCAAAAAATACTCAGAGCCTATCTTATTACTCACTGTCATTCCCATCACTGGATTCCTTACTCTTCCTTCTGCTAGAATGTAGTTCATTGCGGTTTCGTCTTTTCTTGTCAATAGTATTTTGCCATCCTCGTCCCCATCTGTATATACATTACAAATGGACCATTCTGCTTCTCCCATCAGATGTAGAAGTATCTGACCCTTTCGATCTGTTTTTTTAAGTTTCGATTTCCCCATAAGTACCTTCTCCACTTTATCCCGTACCTCTCCTTCCTTATCCCTAGTTCATGCATTTATATCACCCCCAATCAATACCAGCCCTCCTTCTTTTCCTTCTATCCACCTCCTTTAACCATTCCACTCCTCCTTTTTCCATCCTCCTGTTGTAATCGCATACTACTGCTACCCTTTTTCTCCCACTCTAATTCTTCTCATCATCAGTCCTTCACTTGTTTTGCTAGCTTCTTTTAATCCCTGTTCCATCACAAGACCCTTTCTCACACTTGATACCATGCCGCCTATCCCTCTCCCTAGAAATCTGTTATTCAATTTACGATACAAAAGGATTCCATGAAAATTCCATAACTTTCATCCATCTACATAGAAAACTTGACAAATATTTCCTATATTTAGCTGGAGGTCCTTCAGACATACAAGTATCATCTTGTCATATCCATTTTGACTTCACAGACATTTTACGGAGAAAAAAGTAATGTAACGTTTTATGTAGCCAGAATACTAACTTTCCGTGCAAATAAAGACAGTGGTTACTACGTTTGAGATTTGTTACCTGATTGACAGTTCTTTTTCATTAACATAAATTGGGAACGATGGAGAATCGGAGGCCAAATCAAACATTGAATTGCTGCTTGCTGGTTTTGCACGCCGGTAAAGTGGTCACTTGTAAATGAAAAATATTGCGAAATATTAGAGACCATTTACTTCTGGAAATAGTACTTTATTGAAGTGCTATTTGCGTTTCTCATCACAAACTACTATTTGAATAGAAATATAGTCATTTACTAAGGTGGTCTAAGAGTGAGGAAGAAGGCGCCCCCTTGGCACTTGCGCGAGAAAGTCCATTATTCTGCACCCATGTTTAATCTGAAGGCAGTACACCAAATCCAGACCCCTCCAACGAGTTCTAGATCTCTGTACTTCACTTTTTCCCAATATTCATTAAAAATACTTCTTGATTACTAGGCATACTGCATGGCACATTAAAAGAAGTGGACGCCTCTGCGAAGGGAAGTGTGCCTTAGCCACCTTGCCATCTGGCAGCCTCACTAGCCAGGCTAGGGTGAACAGAGCGATCCATTTTTGTGTCATAATTTAGATCACCACATGGGTAATGGTAATGGTTGTTAATGCAAATGTGCGTGTGTGTGTTTAACACTCGAGATGGACTAGCGACCTTCAAACGGCAGTTCCTTCGGCATAAAGCCTCTTCTAATAACCCCTGAGCATAGTTCCCACGACAAAAGGCCTCTCACTTAGAAGGACACTAGCCTCTTTCGAAGAAACCTACAGTTTATGGTGGGTTCCGGAACATCAAAGACCTGGTAGCAGTAAATATAAAAATTTTCTATTGTTACCGGCACAGGGTTTGAACTCCAGCCCCCTTTCTTCGAAGCCTGACGCGCTATCGCCTGCAATCTTATGTGAAGAGAAGTATGACTCAGACTAAACTTGAATATCTACATGAATTTGAGCCTGAGATTCTGTACTTCACAGTATTGCTTATTTTTTGAAAGTGTAGTCATAGTGGCATGTACAATTATTGCATACGAATTCCAAATTACATATGGAATTTCTCGAATCTGATTTCAATTGATATGATTTAAGTTGAAATCTGCATCAGATGCTTTAATTGTTCAAATCTACTCAGCGGAATTAAATTGAACAGGGGGGTTTCCGCCACCTGAGATTGTAAGAAAATAAGAGTTCCCGCCTCAAAATCCAAACCAAGAGCTATAGAACAGGATATAGAGTTTTGAAAAAAAGAAAAATTAAACAGCCAGGCTTAGATTTCAAGCAACTATCATTGTTATTAAAATACAGATCATTCAGTTCAGACGTTCTACGTAGTAAATACGATGTTCCATCGGTAGGTTACAGAATTAAAGATATCACTTGAAGCTTGCGCTATTTAATTATTCATGTGCCTAAATTTTTAAATTGAGATATTCCGATTGGGTAGCAAGTACAATTTCTGAGTACATAATGTATTATTGTGTATTAGGATTAACACAATGCAAACAAGTACTCTGATCTCACAATGTTCATAATGTTGATCTATTTCCTCACTTGTGGTATGCTTTTATCATTTTAAAGTTCCAAACCAAAGGGAAAATTCTCTTGAACAAATTTGAATCGGTACAATAATATATTCAAGTTTTCGAATCGTATAATTATTTCCGAAAAGGAAAAAAAAAATTTCGTTTCATTTCGATCCCACAGATCAAACATAATTAATGCTACACCATTCCATTCGACATCCAATGGTTCTTAGACGTCATGAAAAGCGTTTATTCGTTAGGTGAGGAAAAAACCATGAGATACGATAGCTTGAATCAGGAAATGCAATAGTAGATACGTTCAAAGAAATATTTTGGTGATCGACATTTTTTTTCTATTGCAAAAATTACTTTTGTACTAGGGAAACATTTTTCTTTTTTACGAAAAAAATTTCCTTCGATCAAAAAAATCTTTGATTGCACGTTTGCATGCAGTACTGCATATCTTTGAATAAGGTCATGTGATACATGAGTCACGTGACCCACATAATAGATTTTTCTCTGCAACAACTCACGCATATTTCTGGCACACCGGTATGGCTTTCAGGTTACTAACCAGTGCAGGCGTCACACCTCCAAGAGCACCGATGATAAGAACGATTAATTTGACCGAATATCCTTGATGATGACGCTGCAGGTGGGTGTTCTCTGAGATCTTCATACCTCTCTTTTTTCTCGGCTTCCTTGTCTTTGATGTTAGAGTCAGCCGGGGCCGAGAATTCGATCAAGAACATAGTTCGATCACGTTTGTCCAGGAGCGCGATGTCAGGTCTTGTGTGTTGGACAGGGGCTATTGCCGAGAAACCGTAGTTCCAATAGATTCGGCACTCCTCGTTCTCAACAATAGACTCTATCCTCCTGGGAGCGTTCAGCAGAGTAGGGTCGCGGACAACGCCATAAGAGCGTTGTGTCTGTACAAATACGTCGTTCCTGCGTGAATAGGGCAATTCGATAGTATATGCCATAGGTGTTCAGGGA
>WSXT02197065.1:0-34933 GCA_011762715.2 Neuroterus valhalla
CTCCCTCCATCCATCCCTCCATCCATCCATCCATCCATCCATCCATCCATCCATCCATCCATCCATCCATCCATCCACATTTCACCTCATTATACCTTGCGGCTTCTTCTCTCCCTTTCCGTTCCCTTCTTCTCGTTCCTACTTCACTTGCATAACCCATCCGTGCTCATTTCGTATCTCTACCACCTATTTTGAACTACCCACATTACTTTCCCTTTACCTTTGCAGCATATTTCCATATTTTCAGTACGTAACCCAGGCAGGATCACTCCTGCTATCTTCTCCTCGCTTACACTCACCGCTTTTGTAGTTCCTATCTATTTAGCCGTTTTCTGGCTATTTCACTTTATTCTTTGTTCATGATCAAGCGTTCTGATAGATTTTCTAGCAAAAAGAGTCCACAGTGATTGAATCAAGTTTCATGATAGGTTTCTCCATTTGTCCAAAGTCCGCACACCTAGGTGAATAAGATTTCGTTGTCTACTAAGCTCCCGCGAACTTTACAATCTTTCTAACACTCCTATGAAGAGCGCATTTTTGACCAATAGAAATTGTTCTGTAAGACTTATATCATCGAATGAAAACTTTGTTCTTAGCCTCACAGTTGTACTCTCTCATCTTGAGCAATATGCATCAGACTTGTTCACTCGTTTCTCTGCCCGTATTTTGTGAACACTTTGCCTTGATGCATTGATTTATCGATGCAGTCCATGCTCCAGCAATAAAGGTTACACTCAGCAGCAGTTGATGGGTGACCTGCCCCATCCTGCATAACCTCGACCCGAACGAACTCTCATTAGATGTCCCATCGGGCTTGTAAATGCATTGTTGTATATTATACATCCCGCTCAGTTCTTCTTAAGCAAGTCTCAGATCATTCTTCAAAAACTTCTAGAGCTGCTATTATTTCCTTCACATCTTACTCAAAAGGTGTTCGGTAAGCTGCAATGGGATCTACAAAATGTATAACCTTATTAGTCATTCAAGAGTCAACTTTGAAGACCAAGAAAATTATTTCTACATAAACACATATGGTGCATTCTAGGCACCTTAGAGCTCGTTCAGAAGATCCACTTGACATATCTGTTCTCATGGTAGGATATTTTCTGATCAAAGGTCGCTGACTGTAGTTACAGAACTATTGTTGATAAACGTTCTCCAAAATCAAATAACTTGCTGGCAGCTGAATCAGAAAATGGTGCAGCGTTTTTTTAAGGTTCAGTGAGCTGCTCATTCAAAGAAACACAGCCTCATTTCGAGTGGACAACTTTATTGAAATCATTACGTACTAGAGATTCAGTTCTTTTCATCTGGCATGAGAAACTTTTACCTACCTGAGGGCCTTTTGTTGACAGTCATTTTGTTATCAGAGTGCTGTAGATCTTATTGACTTGACCTAAAATGCATGTCTTTTTAAAAGAAAAGCTTAGTCCTTACTTAATTTTACAGTCTGTTTTGTTTACTGTTTGGAGATTCGGTATCTAACAATCTATTAGGATGTTGAACCATGCTTCGATTTTATTGAACTTGAACTCTTCTTGAATAAATAACTATTCATAATGTTGGCAATGAACTCAGAGCCCTCTAAGGAACAAATTATACTTGTTCATGATCATGGAAAGGATTTGTCTACGAGTTGGTGTCTACCTCGACCATTACCATTTCGATTGGGAGAAACGCGCCAATCAAATGAGCAGGAGAGGAAGGGGTAGCAGGCGATTGACCGTTGCCTTGACTTGAGCGCTCCAATCGGCTAAGAGTCTCTGTAAGTGAACATTCATGGAATGAAGGCATCTCTCTGTGTTTTATCTGTTTCATTTTTGGAATTACATAGAAGATTCAGACGACACAAAAAGGAAGCTTTTCTTTATATAACAATCCTGCCACCCTAGCAAAAGACAAATATTTACCAAGAATGAGAGATTAAATTCGAAACTGAATAAATGTCTGGAAACAGACCGCAATTATTCTTCTCTTTCGTTTAGAACCCTGACATGGTGGTAATAAAATGTGTGCAATGGACAGTGTGCGTCAAGCTCGCTTAACTTCCGGTTGACCGCGGCGGCGTTGCGGAAACAGTCTCGCAAACGCAGATTTCCAACACGAGACCACTATGCCACCTACATGATGGTAGGTACCTCGGGAATGAATAGCAAGCAAATTGTGATGCTTCGCGGCAGCCGGAATGGGTGTGTTGATTTGTAATGCACCTCTTGCTGCGACGTAAACGTGAATTAATATGGGAAAACAAAATGAGAATAAAAATACGAAGGAAAATGAAAAACTGTTATCGCACATTCATGCACAGCTGGACTCTTCACCATTAAACCCTCTAGAATGCACAACCTGTTGATAATGCGTGACCATACAACCTGATAGTATGGTGATTCTTCTAGGCGGAACAAGATAATGAATTTTTATTCCAATTATTACAGGAGTTTCACAGGAATGTCATTCTAGGACATTTATCAGTATGTCGGATAAACTTTTGAAAAATTATAATCAAAACTTGAAACAATTTAGGGTTATTCTACAATTTCCGGGGACTAGCCTCGAATCCTAAATTATTTTTTCAATGGATTATTGAAGGTAAGGGTTTGACCACTCTTAAAACCTTTCAAAACATTTTCCATACAATCTCTCATCCTTCCTCTCTCACTCTTGTAGCCTAACTCCTGTATCCGTTCTTCTTCCATTTCTTCTTCCTCTAAAACTTCCCTAATACACTCATGCAATCCTTCTCTCTCTTCTCCCCCTATCGTTCAACCATTTCAAACATGCTCTCATGTCTTATCCATCCATTCACATACTCTGCACTTTCCCTTCTCATCTTCCTCCCAATACATTGTTCCTCTTCTTCATTTTCTAGTCTCCATTTTCCATCTCGTTTCAACTCCTCCTCTTTCCAGATATTTTGGCAATCCCTTAATTTTTGTCACCTCATACTATTTATTGTATGCTGATTCCTCCATCCTCTGCTACCTGTCCCTTTTTTGAATTATTTTATCTCTCCTTTCCAATTTCTACTAACCTATAGTGCTCTCTACCTATATCCGATGCTTTCTGAGAAACTCCCCCCCCCCTTTTCCTCTCTTAATTTTCCTCCAAATTTCCACGCTCTCTTTTCTGCCTCTGTTCTCAATTTATTCCATTGAGACTCATATATCAAATTACATCATACAGTCCTCCAGTCTTTCTACACCCCTTCTTTGCCATTTTTTATATCTGTTTCATCCTGCCGTTTTCCTAATCCTTTTTTCAATATGCGCCCCATGCTCTGGATTCTCCTGCAAGTCGAAACCCAGATACTTGAACTTCTTTACCTCCTCTGAACCCTTTCCCTCTTCAACCAGCCAGCCTTCCTCTCCCCTTAAAATACTACACGTTAACAACGCTTACTCTTCATCCCCAAAATGATATAGTCTATTACTGTTCCTGTCTTTTCCCCTATATGAGTGTACTTTCCCACCTCATTTCCCTCAATGTTTTCGTTCATGATAAACATCGTGTCTCTCCCTATCTACCTATTAACTCCCTCCTCTCCATAAACCACTTTATATCCAAAATTCCTCCTATTCTCATTGCCTCCTTTCCTGTATTTTCTCTCCCTTTTTTCCTTTTATTGAGTTAAATGACATCAACTCTACATCTTCTGCTTTTCCTTCATCGACTCTTCTAATTCTTTGGTTTTCTGTCCATATTTCTAATGAAATATCCCCCTCCCTCTTCCACTTCTCTAGTCCTATCACTATCTTTCCCGCCAAAAATCCTCCCTCCTGTTGCTCTAAACCATTCTTCTCTTTCTTCTACTCTGGCAAATATTCCCTTATCTCTATCACTATTCCTCCTATTGCTCTATTCTTTCTGTATATTCTTTTTGCATCTTGCAACCCCCTATCTGTATCCCTTCGATATTCTTTCTTTTATTGTTTCCTATCCCCTCTCATCTAGCTATGTCTCTACCATCAAATGCTTTTACCAACTTTTACATAAACTACCTATTTTTTTTCTCAAATTCAGTATTTCCCCTTTTTACTTCCAACCTTTCTTCAATTTCTTTGTCGACCCCTTCCTCAACTTTGTACACATTACCAAGTCACTCTCTTTTTTCCTAATCCTACTATATATACCTTTTATCTGTAACCTTCCGTGTTCAACCCATGTGTTTTTCTTTCCTCTTCCTGTTCTGCTATATTCCTAATTCTTATGAAATCTATCTTTCTTCTCATGCCAAATCATCTTCTATTTTCTGCGTACTACTATATAATGGTCTCTTCTTCGTGTTCTCCATTCTGCGATTTGACCAGCGCTGTTTCATTCCCTCTCCCTTTGTCACTGTCCATACTTATGACTTCTTCACCTTAACCTTAGCCCCTATCTTATTTAGCACTTCCTCCACATTTCCTCCTCTCCGTTCAGCACTTCTTTCTCTACTAGCTTTTGGCTGATCTTCCCTCTTATCCAAAACCCTAATGGCTACTAGTATGAATGTCTTCTTTCTCCTTTCGTGAATATACGCCTTTCTTAATCGCGTAATTTCCTATATAAGAGATGTCCAAAATCATCAAGTGGCAATGACCCGTGACCATTGCTACCACTCCTGTCACCTGCTTCCTCCCCATGTTCAGCAGTTCCTTAAATTTGCCTAGACACAGTTTCTTATGCACTTGCACACTGCGAGGCACTGCGATGGTCAGCGATGGTCAAATACGAACCAAGATGGAAGAAGACGTAGAGCAATGGACATAGATTACTTGGAGAACTCAAAGGCCTTTACCATATAAGTCTATGTTAATCCATATTATGCTAGTCCATATTAGTCTTACTACCTTCAAACTACTAGTGATGACAAGAGGTGATCAGAGATGACCAGAGCTAATCAGATACGAGTGAAATCAACAGAAACGGACAGAGACAAACAGATAGGAAAAATAAAACTCAGAGACCTGTAGAGCCAATTTCATCAGAATACATGCTGGTCCATATTAGTCGACTGCCTTTAGACTACTAGTGACGACAAGAGATTATCATCAACGATAAGAGATGAACAGAGACGGTCAAACATTATCAGATACGAACTGAGAGGAACAAACACGGTCAAAGACGAACAAAAAAGAGCAGAGATCACTCAAAGAAATCAAGGGTCTATTCACTAAGAGCTCATGTCAATCAATATTAGTCAGACTACTTTCAGACTGCCACTAATGACCATCGACGACCAGAGATGAACACGCACACAGACAAACAGAGGGAACTAAATATTATTCAAGGAAATCGAGGGCCCATGCACTAGTAATTTATGTCAGTCCATTTCAGTCAGACTATCTTTAGACTCCTTGTGACCTTCAGAGACGACCAGTGATGATCATATAATATCAGATAGGAACCAGAATGAACAAAGGTATACAGAGGTGACCAGAAATCATCCAGAGACTTGAAAGGCCTATTTGCCCAAAATTTATGTTTGTCCATATTGTTTAGATCTCTTAACGTTATCAGTGACCACCAGAGACGACCATAGATGACCCGAGATGACCGGATACAAACCAGGACAGACAAAGTCACAGACAAGTGGAGATTATTTGGAGAACTCAAAAGCCTATTCAGGATGACGAAAAGGTTAGTACATATTAGTCGGACTATGTTCAAAATACTAGTGATGAACGGAGACGACCAGAGATGACTAGAGCTGATTAAAAACGAACTGGATAAAGCAAAAATAGATAGACGTACAGATACGACCAAAGATAATCTAAAGATCTCAAACACCTGTTCACTCGGCATTCAATAAATCCATATAAGTCAGACTACCTTCAGACTACTAGTGACGACCAGGGACGATCATAGATGACCGGAGATGATTGCATACAGAGACAAACAAAGCCAGACAGAGATGAACAGAGTTGACCAAATAATACTCAAAGAACTCAAGGGCCTATTTACTCAAAAATGATGGTAGTCTATATTGTTCGGACTGTCTCTAGACTACTAGTGACGACCAGAGATGACGAGAGATGACCAGAGATGATCGGATACGAACATAGACGAACAGAGACGAACACAGATGATCAAAGACCATTCAGAGAAATCGAGGGTCTATTCACAGAGAACTCATGTCAGTTCGAATTAGCCAGACGTCCTCCAGACTACTTGTAATAATCGGAGTTGACTAAAGAGGACCAATGACTACGAAAGACGACCAAAGAATAATAGAAATAATCAGATATGAACAGAGATGTACAAAGACGACCAAAGATTGCTCAGAAATCTTAAATGACTATTTACTGAGAACTAATATAAGTCCATATTAGTCAGACTATCTCCTAACCTGTAGTGACTGACAAAGCTAACAAAGGATGATCAGATACGAACCAGAACAAACAAAGACGTACCATGATAAGAAATAAATGATGATTGAGTCAGATAATTTTTTTCTCTTGAGACTTTGATGGGAAATCATCATAAAAGTTTGTACTTTGGAGTGCTATAGAATTTTATTTCTACAACATTGATTGGTTCCCAACATCATTGTTTCAAAATATGCCAGTCAATCAAAAATGGCGTAATAAACTTCCTTAATATTAGATCGTATCTCATAAAATTACAATTTTGAACTGCAGATGGGATACTTCAGCCTCAAATTCAGATATAAGTGTTTCTTCAGCCTTCAGAACTTTTGGGATGATTTTGCACCATATGCTCGACAACTGCTGCTGCAACCCTTTCCCTGAACTGCTAATCATGGCAATTAGCAAGACATCTTAATTACCCGGAAAATAACCTAGAAAGAGAGAAAAGGATGAAAAACGTTTACTAAAAGAGAATGAATCTTCTTTATTTGCGCTTTATCACCTACTCTTTTCGTCATTTCACCATGGCTTCTACTGTTACGAGACTACAAATTAAATACGTGCCAGATTGCCAAAGAGGCTCTGAGACTATTCTGCAATGAGGCAAAGTTATATACAGATATAAACCGTGTAACTCTGTTACTTTTCCCTAATCTCGTACTTCGGGATTATATCCCTTGAGAACTCGGAGCAGTGGAAGGAACATTATGTTGTTTAAAGGGTTGATTAAAGTTCATTTTGTCGACGGAATGGGAAACAGGAAGACAATTAGGAAGAATTTTATTGTCTACCATATTTGTCCAACAAACTTCAATCAATCCACTCTGCACCTGAATCCAGTATCGCTTTACAATGCATATCGATTGATATATTTGATCCTGAAATTAGATCGATATGATATCTTCACGCTGGGTGAAGTGAGAATGGTCGGGTGACTACGTGATCGAGCAAGCGACGACGCGTAATAGCCGGTCCCACTAGTTTCAGAGAAAGAAAAATTCACTTCTCGGTCTTTCCTGCTCGCTGGGAGCATATGTCTTTCTCCCAGCAAATGTTTTTTAGAGTACTATTGTAGATTTTAATATAATCAGAAATCATTTTTAATATTTCTTATATTTTCTAATTCTTCAGTCAAATTATCACACCATATAATATTTAATCGTTGGCCGTATTCCGAGGAATATAGAAAAAATTGAATCCTCATCACAGGTTTGAGAGAGATATGCTTCTCTGATAAGAAAAAAAAGTGATAACAAGCTCATCTGTATCCTGAAAGGAAGGGAGCCTGTGACTACTGAGAAAAAGTCGGTTCACTGTCGCAAAACCGATCCGCGATTACAATCCTCTTTTCCGGCTGTGCCGGAATTTCCGGAGCACGAACCATTTGAGATCCACGTTTCTCAGTCACACAAAGCGTTCTCCTATAAAGTAACTTCGCGCGACTCGTTGATATCAATTTCTGCAGTCGAGTCTTCGAGACACTAGTAGAACAAGGTACGAAAGACGAGAAATAGAGGAAAAAATGCAAGTGGTAGTTTTATATTAGGAAATCTATCGAGCAATCAATCAGTTACTTCAGTGTGCAGATTTAAGTAGTATGAATCAGTATAAGTCAGCCTAAAAGAGCACAAAGTACTTTGGGTCAGTTTTAGATCACGCGATCAAGCAAGCGACGACGCACGATAGCTGGTCCCACTTGTCTTACCCGAAACAAGAGTCCTCACTAAGTCCCTCCTGCTCGCTGAGAGTAGACAATTTTCATCTCTAAGTTTTTTTTTCATTGCTCCTTCTGCGAACTTTCTCCATTTTTCTTTCCTCTACCTTCTTCTTCTGACATCACTCTCCAAACTCTCATTTTTATTCTATATACGACCATGTCTAATCCCAAGTCGTTCCTTATGACACATTCTCTGATAGTCAGAAATCCCTTCATCTTTAGCAGATATATCTCTATCATTCTTCTAACCCTGTCTCACGGAATCGTTCTCCGGCCATACTTCTTTGAACTCCTCCTCCGACTCTCCTGACCATATCTCAAAAACTTCTCATTATTCTTCCTACTATCTATTTTTTCCCGGACGTACTGCTTATTCCTCTTCTTCCTTATCCTTAATTATCTATGAGGGTTCGCAGATCTTCCTGTATTACCAAATTTTACTCTCTCCGTATTTTCCGCAAACTTCCTTTTCACATATTTTATTGCTTTCACCTTCCTTAACCTGCTTCTACTAATCTTGAATCTTCCCTTATCTATTCAAAAGTACTACGGAGTTAACCTTCAATTTTTGGCACTCTTCCTATTCTCCTACAACGGCTCGAAGATTCCTCATACTTCATTCCAATTTGAGTTACGTTCAAGAAAAAAACTAGCCAGGTATCTTCCCATCCTTCTCTTCTACCCTTCTCTCCTATTCACTTAAGACCTTCTCTTTTTCATCCTGGAATATGTTTCCCTCCACTAGATCTTATGTCCAGTCATCTTTAGAAGCTGCTTTCCCCAAATCCTGATATTTTATACCTTACCTCAGAGTCCTTCTTTTTTTGTCTCTGCTCCTTTCATCTCCTCTAGCCTAACCTGGAGATCTCTTACGGAAGAAAAAGGAAGAAGATAAAGAGGCAGATTTCGAGCTACCGAATGGGTGAGAAAAATGAAGAAAATGTAATTAGGAGGAGTTTCAGGAAATCGTGAACTGGGTGGAGAGGGTACAGTAAGGAAGTTCATAAGGAGAGATAGGAAAGGAATACAAATTAGAGGGTATAAATTGTAAGAAGCAAATTACCAGAGAAAAAAGAAACAATGGTAGAGGGTATGAAAAACGAGATTGGAGATTCGAAAAAGGAAAAGAAGGAAAAATTGCAAGGAGAAGAAGGAAGTACAAAGGAAGCGAAAAAAATAGAAGGGTTGACTATTCTACATTCAGATAGCATCAATTCTGATTCTGTTCAGAAATATCAAAGTCCTTGAACACCTTAGCCCGGTAGCAAAGTAAACAGTAAAGTACAGCAATATTTGTTTCCTAGCTCAAAGTCACCTCTATTTCCACTTTTTCGGTTGAGTGTAGCGCGCCAATCAGAACCAAAGACTGCAGTCCCAGCAAAAGCGCGCTAATCGAATCAACATCAGTGCCAGCGGGAGTGACTAAGAGGGGGACGGAAGCTTGAGATTGGCCGTCGAAGTGGCGAGAGCGTATCATACGACTGAAGATGTAGTTATCAGAATGAAATCAAGATCCAGATTAGTGAGACTCGTGTTTCATGTGTTTTATCTTCTCAAATCAATTAATAACAGATTGAAGTCACACAAAGGAAGAAGTTTGACAGGTTGTGGGTATCATGCTAGACTAAAGAGAAGATGATATTGGTGTAAGAGGAAGGAAAGAAGGACCTCACCAAGATCTGATGAGAGACAATAAAAGAAAAATAGCAAGACAATTAAGCAGTTGGTAGGGTCAGCAGGCTAGAAAGATAGGTCATTCGGGGGTGCAGAAAAAATAAGAGAGGAAGAATACGAGTTGTCAGACGAAGATAAGTGACGCATGTAGCAGTAAGGAGACATCTGGTGGAAAGTAAGAGGTGGTGAAAGTATGCTAAGAAGGAGAGTAGAGTAAGGAAGATAAGATAATTAAAAAGTGAAGATTTAGGGCAGTTTGAGGTTAGCGAGGTTAAACATTGCTTGATCTGCAAGGAGAGGGGAAAAATGGTGGGAAGTGGTCTTGAAGCAGTAGAAGAGAATATATCATCGAAGAATGGAAGGAAGGATTAAAAATCAAAAAAAGGTGCAGACCAATTCAGGGTGTGTTGGTAATACGTAGAGGAGTACAGGATATGGAAAGTCTAGGTGAGTATCAGTAAACTCCCGAGAACTTCATTAGGGAGATTACACTAGTTATAGTGTGAAAATTTGCTTATTACCGTTTAAGGGTAGAAACTGGAAACAACGTCGACTAAACCGGTAACGACCAGTTTTACGCAAATTGAAATTTAAACGCATTCGTCCACGACTTTGCCAAGAAATTTGTTCGTCGGAGCGTGTTTTCATTGTCGCCCTAATAATTGCACGTTAATTACGGCGAATAGCGCACGAACTTCAGTTCCAATCTACCATTAATTCAAATCCAAGGCGATAGGCAAGTAATTGTTCCTTTGATCCGTCCTCACTTCGCTTCTCTCGCGAAAGGTCCTTCGACCAATCATTTGCTCGTTTCACTCGTTACAAAGGAAACTCTTTTGCTCAACAAAATTAATCGGACCAAGGGATATTGAGGAATCTCAAACACCTTGAATTCAAATTTTATGCATGAGAGTATCTGAAGGAAAGTACTTTTATTGTACATCTCAAATAAGATAGATTGATTGAAAACCTACAGATCTTTATGGTGCGTGTTAAGTTTTGCGTCTTCCATCAATAATCAGTAGAGTTTTGTGTCTCTCACACTTGCGCAGTCAATTTCTGCGCCTCCTACTCTTGCGCAGTGAAGTTCTACGTCTCCTGCTCTTGCGCAGTGAAGTTCTGCATCTCCTGCTCTTGGCACTGAAGTTTTGCTTCTCCTGCTTTTGCGCAGTAAAGTCCTGCATCTCCTGCTTTAACGGAGTAAAGTCCTACGTCTCCTGCTCTTGGGCAGTAAAGTTTTACGCACCCTACATCTACGCAGTACAGTTTTACGCATCGAAATTTGCGCAATAGTTATTTAGCGTCATGAGGACTGTTCATAAACCACGACGCCAATTCAAACTTTAATGATAAGGTCAGAAGTTAACCTGTAGTCGAAATTTGACTACTCTCTACATAATTAGGTTAGGCACGGTGGGTCTCCGTTTCTAAGAGAATAATCATCCTTTAAATCCACTATTATTTAAAAAATTATTCATTCTTCATGTTTAGAATCGTGCGTCAACAAAGGCTAATAAGGGAAATTTATAGGGAATTCGTAGAATGCTGATAGAGGTAAAGGCAATGAATGAAAAAATAAAAAGGAAAGTGTGGAATAGGTAAAGCAAGAAATTATGCGGGAAATGACAGAACTCAGGAAAGAAATGAAGAAATGGAAAAAAAGCAGAGAGAATTAAGAGAAGGAGATGCAGAATCTAGAGCACAACTAGAGTTGCAGGGAGAAGCTGAGAGAGGAGCGGAAGATTGGGGGAGTATATTAGAAAAAAGGCAAAGCTGAATACAGAATTTCGAGATAGGAAAGATAGGTAATAAGAAGACGGAAGGTTGAGCGAAATAGGATGTAGGATTGAAAGGAATGAGAGATTTTAAAGAAGGAAGAATATATTGATTTAAGGAATAAGATTAGAGAGGAAGGGGACTTGAAGGGAGGTGTGGAGGAAAAGCTAAATAGGGTAGATGCGAAGAAACAGGTAAAGCAAGTAAGGAGTTTAGGAAGGCAAGAGGAAAGAAGAGATAAAATGGCGCTGAGTGAAATAAGTAATAGAAACCTAAGAAGGAGAGAATAGAGGATGATCTGACATGGCAAGAAATAGAGATGCAATTTTAAAATTAGGAAAACAGCAGAACTAGAAAGAGGAGAAGAAATAAATACACAGGTTGAGTATGGAAGATTTTGAATAGAAGGCATATAGTGTAATTGGGACAATGAGAGGGGAGACTTTCTAAAATGTCAGAGGTCGGGACAAGGGATGGGAAAGGGATGGAAGGGTAGAAAATAAGGAATAAAGGCGAAGGACAGCTGAAAGAGAATAAAATGAGAAAAGAATAGAGGGCATTCTACTAGAATGGTGATGGGAATAAGAAAACATTCAAGATAGAAGAAGAAAGGAGAGCATTGTTCGAAGAAGAGAAGAAAGCATTAATGTCGGAAGAGATAACGATATGAGAGGAAAGCTGGAAGATAGTAGGGGTATATATAAATGAAGATATAAAGGCAAAAACTGAGGAGTTAAGGGGGTTGATTGAAGTGAAATCAGAAGTTGTGGATGTGGTGATGGAGTCAGTTTCAATTCAGGAACGCAAGAAGGAGAAGAAAAAGAATAAGAAGAAGAAGGTACTGAGTATATTTGAGGAGGAAGAATAGTTCATCATAAATAGGAATATGAAGGGAAATGAGAAGGTGTAGGTGTGATGACGGGGTGAGTTTCAATTCAGGAACGCAAGAAGGAGAGGGGAAAGAGTAGTGAGAAGAAGGTTTTTGGTATATTGAAGGAAGAAAAAGAGTTTATCTTGAATAGGAATATGAAGGGGAATGAGAAGGGACTGCATACTCGTTGGCGTGAAAGACAGAAACAGTAATATACAATAGTATATAAAAGAGACGAGAAAGGTGATTGGTCAGCAGAGGGAATAGAAGACTTTGAAAAAATGATGGAATTGGTAAGAATGGAAAAGGAAATGTAAATAAACAGATGAAAGTTGTGACGATAGAGGTGTAAAGAATATCACGAGATACTGTTTAAAAAGGAGTCAGGGGAGGGAAGCAAGGATGCAGATGCGATGAGGAATGTAAGGGAAATAGAAAATAAAGTTAGAAAGGAATCAAGAAAATGGAAGAAAAGGAACAGTCGTGCAAAATAATATAGAAAATAGGAGTTTAATACGTTATGCAAAGATTGAGGAGAAGGATAGAAAGTTTGAAGAAAAGGCAGAAAGTGTTGACACAGAGGAAAGAGTATGGATTGAGGAAGACGAAAAAGAATATATCGAAAAGGAGAAAATAGACACTGTGAATGCAAAAAGAAAAGAGGTTGAATATTATAGGGTTGTAACGATGAAGAGTACACTATATAAGGTATATGTTTCGATAGTTTAAGAGAGGGGAAAGAGAGGGAGGAGAGGAGGAGAGGAGGAGGGGAAAAGGAGAGAAAGAAGGTATAAGAGATGCAAGAGATGTATATTTAATAGACAAGGGGTAGAATGGAGAACACCGGTGAGATAAAGAGATGCAACTGACAGACGAATTGCAGAGGATAAGGGAAGCACGATGCAATAAATGGTGTGAAATAATAAAGAGAGGAGGATTGCTCGGATATCTGTTAAAAGGATGAGGAACAGTAGATCGACAAGAATAGCTAGATGAAGACTCAAGATTGATGTTGAGGAAGCATGTATTGGAAAAATGATGAAAAAAGAAAACGCAGAGAATGTGAATAGATGGAGCAGATATGGGAACATGCATAAGATAGTTGTATTAGGAGGGAAGAAAAGAGGAAAAGATGATAATAGAGTGTGCAGAAAATTTCAAGGAAAGGAGGAGTGGTAGAGAATGGATGAAGGAGTCATAAGAAGCAAAGGGAGTAAAAGGAGAAGGTTAAGAGAATAGATAAAACGATGAAAGTCATCTTTCATGAGCAAAACCTGGAATATTTTGTTAGGATTCATCATTTGGATTATAATCCAATACTTAATGGTGGAAAATTGATCTCCCTTGATTGGAAATGAACTTTCGTGATCAAAATTATACTGTTTTAGAAGAATTTCCTCTTTTTCGTTTTAATAACTGCTGGCTGTGGAGTGCGCAGTAGATGAATATGACATTTTGTAGGAGAAGATTAGTGTTTTTGGCATTAAGGTTTTCATGGAAAGTCAAAAATACATTGCAACTTTTCCATTCAAATTTTTTCCAGAAAACCTTTTGAAATTGAATCCGGCTTAAAACTCTGATAGTTCGACATGCTCGTTGATTTCGATGAGCAGTTCGTTCCCCTCCCGTTTTATACACACTCGATTGAACGTGCGAACACTAGCCTGCCTTTCCTCCTTGTCGCCTCGCCCCTCACTTCTCTTTCATCAGCTACCCAATCAGGTACTTCAAATGCAATCGAATCGAACACCATGAGCTGCGTCAAATATTCGACAACGGGTCGGACGTTCGAATCACCAACCCTGGAATAACATCATCGAATCGGTCGAATATGATAAATATACTTTTTTGTAATAACCTTCCTGAATATTTTTCATGCAGGTGAACAAAAAGGACCTTTCCCGATTATCGACCAGATAACTCACACCAAATTTACATACGAAAACCGTTCTCATAAATTCACGTCGCGAGTGATCCTTGTCGTTCGATCAGGACCACGCTGACATAGTTAGTTTTTAGTTCATTTTTGGAGTTTGGTGGGAGGGGGGGGGGTGCACCCCTCTTTGAACTCAGGTTCGGAAGCATTCGTTATTTCCAACGTTCGGAACACATACCCCTTAGGTGCCAGGCTGCTGCTTGGCATAGTGGAAGACGCGGACCTCTTCGCACAGCAAAGTGACCCTCAATCACTGTGCTCCAAGTATTGAGCATTCCGGCCATTGCATTTCCATCAATTGTGCTGTCGAGCTTCTGTAAAAGTGATCCTAGTATTCAGAACAACCAGATTGATTATAAAAAACTGCAAAAATCAAATAACCTACTTCTTCAGAAAAATTTACTTCGAAGTAACACGGAATTGTACGATGACCTTGAAACCGTTTCCGCGTTTCTTCCAGTTCAGAAGAAGACGTGTAAAGTTATTTAGCAAAAACTGTGGCATTACTCAATTACTGTTCAATTTCGGTAATCTTCGTTGAAGCTAATCCCGATGTAAGATCTGAACAATAGCAACACCAAAGCGCCATCAGTTTGAGTTGTAGGCAATTCTCGAGAAGTTTCTAGAGATCAGCCTCAGCTTCATCAAGAGCGGCTTTGCTGTCAGTTGTTACTCCTATCAACGAATCAGATGATCTGTTTCTTCAGATTGTATCGCTGGATTGAATCCATTGCTTCAAATGATTCTCGTCTTTTTTTTCTCTGTCTTATTTTTTTAAGCATCTCAGCATAGAAAATATTATCGTATAGAGACATATTTATCGAAAATAAACAAAGACTGGATAGGTCTCACTTCATATGTATGTAATACCTTCCATCATCAATTATGAGAATGTAACAACTGAGGCTGAGAATAAGTCGAGGAACTTGCAATAAGATGCGGGACATATCATTTGGCAGTGAATTCGAGGCGGAGTTTTTATGGGAAATTACAATTTTCCCTCTCGTAAAAAGCAACTCTCTGACGCTAATGCGAGCATGCATTAGGCGAGAAAAATAGTCCACCCACTTTCCAGAGGAGCAAATTTGTACAGAGGTCACTGTACCAAGGAGGTAAATCGTCGAGAAAATTCCGACTCTGTGAGCGCATAGATGAGGGGAAAAATAGGAGTGGGTGCTGAAAATTGTAGACCAGGACTCGGAGTTCATAATAACCAAATTTGTCTACAGTTTCCACCCAAGTTGGGATTCCACCTTCGTTTTTTTGTCCAGCTAAATATTTGAAGGCTGAAATTATTATTCTTTTTATTAAGGCAATTTTGTTATAACATGAGATGAAACATGATAGACTGAGGAAGTTTACTTAGGAAAGTAATTTGAAACTACATTGAATTTATCCGAATCCCAACAAATGCCTAGAGCTCTGACATTCTTTCAATTTTCTCAATTATAAAAACATCGCATCCCCATCGCCTATCCCATCCCATTCCATCATATCCTATCCCATCCCGTCACATCCTTTCCCATCCCTTACCGTTCTATCCAAACCCCTACAAACCCATTCTATCCAATCTCATTCCACCCTCACCCCATAACGTATTGTCCTATCCTATCTCGTCTCAACACATACTCTGTTGTCCTGTTCCGTTCCAACCAATCCAGTTATCTCATCTTATCCCACCTTGTCTCATCTTGTACTATTCCATACCATCCCGTCTCGACTCATCATATCATATTCTGTCTTATATTATGTTGACCTTATCCGGCCTGCTTATGTCATGCCATCCCACCCAATCCCATCTCAATCCGGCTCACTCATCCTTCCGAATACATTCTGTCCTCCTTTTTATTCTCATCTCATCATATTCTGTCCTATCCCATTAGATCCTTTTCGGGCGCATCACTTCCTATCTCAACTAGTCCGATCCCATATCAGTTCATCCTTTCCTTGCTCAACTAATCTTTTTTTTGTCCTGTCCCATGTGGAGCCATTTTATATCATCCTTTCCAATCCTGTAACGACTTGTCCAAGCTTAACCCGTCCTATCCTGTTCCGTCGTAACTCAATACATTACGTCTCATCTCATTCTTTTTTATGCCGTATCACACTGCCCCACCCTGCTACCTTCCATTCAATCCCATAATACCCCATCCTCTTCCGGCTCAACTCATCCTACCCTGTCCTTTCCGTCCCAACCCATCCCATCCCATCTAAACATATATCATCTTGTCTTATTACAGTTCATCCCATCCTTCCATTACAATCATGTGCTGACCCATTTTCCTTCTTCCATTTCATAAAATCTAATACTGTCTCGACTTAAGTCATCCTATCTTGTTCTGTTCCATCGTAATCCATCCCATCTCATCTCACCTTATTCTATCATATTTCATCCTATCACATTCCATCCTATCCCATACTATCCTCTCTCGTCCTGTCTCATCCTATTCCATCACATAACAAATTCTTCCACCGTGTCCCTAATTGAGTCATTTCATCTTGTCCTATCTCATTCAATTTCATTCTATCCCATGCTATCATATCTCACCTTTTCCTGTTTCATCCCATCCTGAACCTCCTTATCTCATTTCATTCTATCTCGTATCATCCCTTCCCATCGTACCCCATCCCGTCCTGTCACGTGCTGTCCCGTCTCATCTTGCTCTGTCCCATTCCACCCTTTCCCGTTCTGTTCCATTCCATTATGTCTCATAACATACAAAACTATCTTTCCAATCTCATCCGAACCTCATCCCATATCATAATGTCCCATCCGACCTCGCCTCAACACATACTCTCTTGTCCTTTTCTGTTCCAACCATTCCAATTCTGTCTTATCCCATCCCACCTTATATAATCCTGTACGATTCCATACCATCCCGTCTCGTCTTATCAAATCTCATTCTGTCCAATATCATGTGGACCTTATCCGCCTTACCCCATACCATAATTTCCTGTCTTATCTTATGTTATCCTATCTCACCCAATCCCATCCCGTCCTGCCTCACTTATCCTTCCCCGTAACATCCTGTTCTCTACCTATGAAATCTCACCTCATCCCATCCTACCATAACCCATTACATCCTATTCGATCGCATCACTCATCATCTCAAATAATCTGATCCCAAATTATTTCATTCATACTAGTTCATCTCAAATCATGCCATCTTGTTCCATCTCATTCCTCCTTATACCTCATCAAGCTGTCCCACCCTGCTAACTTCCATTCTATCCCATATAACCCCATCCTCTTTCAGCTCGACTGATCCTTCCCTTTCCTTTCCTGTTCAACCCAGCCCTTCCCCTCCGATTTCAACATGGCTAATCTATCTCATTCCAGTTTATCCTATCCTCTTGTTTGATCGTCCTGATTGATCTCATTTTATCTTTCCCTGTCCGATTTGAACCCGTTCTATCCAATGCTATCATATCTCATCTTATCCTGTCCTATTCCGGCCCAAACCTTCCAATCGCATCTTATCCCATCTCGTATCAGCCCTCCGCATCCCATCCCTTCTCATCCCATCCAATCTCATTACATCCCGTTCCATCCTGTCCCGTCCTGTTCCATCTCATCTTGCCTTGTCCAATTCTATTCCATTCCAATATAGCCATTCCATCACATACAAACCCATTCTTTCCAATCTCATCCCGACCTCATCCCATATCATATTGTCCCATCCGACCTCGTCTTAACACATACTTTCCTGTCTTTTTCTGTTCCAACCAATCCAATTCTATCTCATCCCATCCCACGTTATCTCATCCTGTACTATTCAATACCATCCTGTCTTGTCTCACCAAATCCTATTAGGTCCCATATTATGTGGACCTTATCCGGTTAAGCCCATGACATCATTTCCTGTCCAGTCTTATGTCGTCCCATCCCAGCCACTCATCCTACCCCGTAACATCCTCTTTTCTCCCAACCCAATCTCATCTCATCCCATCCCATCATATTCAATCCTATCCCATCGAATCCCATTTAATCGCATCTCTCCCCATCTCAACTAATTCAATCCCATCTTAGTCCATCCTCTTCCGACTGGAGTCATCGTAACGTGTCCTTTCCTTTCTTGTCCCAACCCATCCAATCCAATATCAACATATATAATCTTTTCTCATTCCAGTTCATCCTATCCTTTTATTATACCATCATGTGCTGTTCCATTTCCCCCATCCATTTCATAAAAAGTGATACTGTCTCAACTTAAGTCATCCCATCCTGTCCTATTCTGTCTCAATCCATCCTATCCTATCTTATCTGATTCTATCACATATCATATTCTTCCATCGTGTCCTCAATGAACCCATTTCACATTATCCTGTCTCATTTTATTTTGTTATATCCCTTCTTATTTTTCCCATCCCAACCAATCCCATCTCATCCTGTCTTTTCCCATCCTTAACCTCCCAATCTTATCTTACCCTATCTCGTATAATCCCTTCTCGTCCCATCACATGACATTCCATCTCATCCCATTCCACCTCTTACCATATTACTTGTTGAATTTTCAAGCAGCAAGAGCTATGTTAAAATAAAATCAGGAATCTTGAATGAAGAAAGTTGTCATTTTTCAGGCAAGATATTTAATTTTAAGACGATATATGGACTTTATACCAAAAAAAAGATTAGTAATTGTAGGAAGAATAATTTAAATCGAAAAAAAGAATTTCCATTGGGATAGTCGTATTTTCAATCTTACTCGGTAAATTTCCAACTAGTCTATTGCTCTTTCTGACGGATGAAGAATGAATTAATACCAGGAGAAACAAATTTCTGATTTGGAAAAACAAATGTCTAACAGGGCAGTTACATTCTCAAGCAGAAAGATAAATTTGCATCTAACATGATGAATCCTCGACAGCAATTCAAAAATTATGTCGATAAATCCAGAATGATCGATTGCACTTTTAACGAAAGGAGATTAAATTTTCACCAGGAGAGATAAGTTTTCTAACAAAAACCAAATCGAGACCGGAAGGATTACTGCAATTTCTATGTGAATGAAAAGGAGGGAGAAAGATGCTCGAAAGGGGGAAACATTCTAATCCCTACAATTTTTTTAATCATTTCTCTATAAAGTCGAAAGGAGCCATAGAATTGGAATATTCCAGGTCTACTGGAGGAAATTATATAAAACAAATCTTTTTATGTGATCAAAACGGAGTGGCGTGTAATATGCCTGATGTAAGCTGTCATGAGCTTCGGACATTCAGAATAACGCAACAGCCATTGTTCGCCTCGCCTAACCGGACAGGCGCGAGGATAGGCCGACGTCAACCTGACCACAGTGGCACTGCAACGTAAACGTGAACGTGACGTAACGTTCAACACTAACCTGCTGACGTATATGCTGATGCAAGAAGTACCGTTGGATTCTCTATAGTCCTCTAATGTAGAATTGTACATGCCTCACACAAAAGCAAATACTTTATACCACTTTGCAAACTTGCTATAATCAGCGTCATAACATCTGAATATTGTTTGTTCTTCAAGGCAAACGCCATCTCACACGCCCATTTTAATCATCACGATCCTTTTTAATCACCATGCCTTCTTTTACCAAACACACATACTTTTATGAACCACGCCTCTTATTGTTCACGCTTATTACTGGCAACGCCTCTTATCGGCCACGCCTCTCATTGACCACGCCTCTAACATATTTTCAGGAAAAATCAGGTTAGAGCTTCTCCCTCCAGAAACGCCTTGTAGAACCTAGATACTCCCACTGCGCTTATAACTAAGGATTCTACATAGTCTGCTGATTTCACGATTCTACGTGCTTGAAACACAAGCAACTATTCCCTACGATTTTGCTAGCTCTCAGTAGTCAGCGCAATGATCATTCCACCACAAAGCAATCAGTTCGGTTCAAAACCTCCTTTTTATAAAAAATTTTATATTGTAGAATGCAAAATATACAACAAATTTTGTTAGAAATTTTTGCATAAGCGAGTATTTGGATGTGTTTACCCGTCACGTCTTATACCATTTACCGCGCCCATTTTGATCATCACGATAACTTTAAGTCATCACGTCTTCTTGTAGAACCACGCCTACTACCATTATTCATGCCCACTTCCTCTAACCACGCCTATCATGGATCACGCCCCCTTACGCCCTCTATTATTAAGGATTCCCCATAGTTCTACTCCTCCCTAATTTTTTAGCACTTCTCACATATTTAATCATCCCTCCCACTTCTTTGAAATTCCATTCCTTCATTTCTCTTCCCTTTATTTCCCAATCGTCTTAAGATGATAGCAATGGAAAGACAAGATGAAAAAATGAGTAATATAATGCGTACGAAAACTTTGGTATAGTTTATCAATTAAATCAATATTATTGCCTGTCTGCATACATTTCGAACGAAGTGATTCTATGTAGGCGTTCCCGTTGAATGCGTCTACAATTCTTGATGAAAAACAATTCGCTTTACAATTGTTGCGAATGTACGACTTTTATGAGGTATCCCGTCAAGGGACAAGATACGATACAACCAGACTATCTGCTGTGCCGTTTTAACGACCTTGGCCATTTTGGAAGGGGACGCGGTTTCCCAATTTCAATTTCGATACAGAAAGTGATATACACAACCAGAGTTGTGTCGAATCTCGTTTCTACGAGACATGTCATGTTATCCCATTTTCGATTCAGTGTGAACGGCAAAACAGGGAGTCTATAAAAACCCGAAAGGCTGAATCACTCGCAATGCCATTGGAGTGGAAAATATTGAATCGACGCAAAACAGTTGAATGAGAAATATCGCCAAGAAAAATGTTTGAGTACAGAATTTCTGGTTCGAAATATCTAAAAAAGATATGGAAGAAATACTGTGGGTTTTAAATAGTACTATTACCAGGGTAGGTTTTAGGGCCAATATTCTTCTCTGATACCATCGATAGTTCTATTTCCGTTACTGAAGTGAATTAAGCTTGAGGTAGAACATTTTTTTTATTTCGCGAGGTTCAATGAGGTGAATTGAGGGTTCTGACGTTGTAGGTACTTGGAAAGGGATTGACTTTTTATAACCCAGCATCCATCAACTGCTGCACTTTATCCAGTGACATGTGGGATATACTCGTAGTGGATGACTTGCAATTTACTCTAGTAATTTTTAATACCTCGGTGATCGTATCAAATAAATCAGAATGATCCGATAATCCCCAAGAAGTTGTGGACATCCATAAGTCTATATGAAAGTTGAGCGGAAGGGCTGTGGTACAAAATTAGGGCTTCTATCAGAAACTTCAATTTTTCAATTCTGCAGAGCGAATTGTTTGAAAGGTATGCTCGGCCATGTTAGGTCTTTAGATGGAAATCCATATTTTCACATCCTCCTGTAGTTGGAAACAAAGAATGCATGTTCTCTAATCAAACTTTTCCAGAATCCTTACCATTTTTTCCACTTCTTACCATTTTACTACGCCCAATGCAATCATCACGGTAACTTTAAATTATCGCGTCTACTCATATCAATCACGCCCGCTACCATCAAGCACGCCCCTCTCCCGCTAAGCACGCCTAGCATTGACCACTTCCCCTACTCATTCTTGCGGGAAAACAGAGAAGGGATACCTTCTATATAGCTGTCTTACTGCTCTTTCCAGAAACGCCTAGTAGCATCTAGATACGCTCATGGAAAACGGGTAATTTCATACGTACGACAGAAGAGTAAGGATAAAAAGTGAGCAAGAAATCGATGATTTTTATATACTTGGAGTTAAAGTCAAGGGGAAGAAGTATAAAATAATGGAAGACCGGATGTTCAGGAGGAATTCGGAGCACATTCAAGTATATGAGCAGACCTGTATTCTTATACACTTTCTAGAGAAAGTCAGATGGTTTTTTCGCCAGCGGAATGTTAAGGGTTCACCAGTCACGTCTTATACCTTTTACTACAACCATTTCAATCATCACAATAGCTTTGAAGAATCACGTTTACTTATAGTCACCACGCCTACTACTATCAAGCACGCCTCCTTTACCAAAAACGTCTATCATTGACCACGCTCTCTTCTAACCCTTCGGGAATCCAGAGACGGGATACCGTTTCATGAAGCTGTGTTAATACTTTTCCCAGAAACGCTTAGTAGCACATAGATACGCTCACTGCGCCTATTGCCAAGGGTTCTCTATAGTCCCCATCCTCCTGAATTTCCTAGCTCTCCTTGTCTATTTACTCATCCTCTCCATTTCTTTACCCTTCCATCCTCTCATATCTCTCCCCTTCATTTTTCGACCTTCTGAAGATCACAGCAATGTAGAGGCAGGATGGAGATTGGGTGATTTTATACGAACGACAGAAGAGTGAGGATGGAGAGTGATCAAGAAGTAGATGATTTTTATATGCCTAAATTTTGAGTCAAAAAGAAGAAGTATGAAATAATAGGAGCCAGATGTTCACGAGAAATTCGGAGCACATACGAGGAAATCAGCAGACTTGTATTCTTATGAACTAGCTAGAAGAAGTCAGGTGGTTTTTTCTTCAAGGAAATGTTAAGGGTTCACTAGTTACGTCTTATAGGATTTACCACACTCATTTTAATCATCTTGAAGACTTCAAAGCATTACGTTGACTTATATCAACCACGCCTACTTATATCAACCACGCCTACTACCATCAATGACTCCTACCTATATCAACCACGCCCACTACCATCAATCACGCCTATCTTCACCAACAACGCCTATCAAAGAACCTCAAAGATAAGGTAAAGAGGGGGAAGTATTAACTAATAGGAGATGAATGTTCATGGAAAATTCAGAGCACATTCAAACAGATTAGCACATTCGTATTCTTATAAACTTTCTAGAAAAAGTCCGATGGTTTTTCCGTCAGAACAATGTTAAGGGTTCACAGGTCTAGACTTATACTATTCACAACGCCCATTCCAATCATGACGATAACTTAAAATCATCCCGTCTTCTCATATCAACCTCGCCCACTCCCACCAATCACGCCTGCTTCTACCGAACACGCCCATCATTGACCACGCCCTCTACTCATTCTCTGAGAAAACTAGAGAAGGGATATCTTTTATATATCTTTCTCCAGAAACGTCTGTTAGCACCTAGATACGCTCACTACGCCTATTGCCAAGGATTCCTTATAGTCCTGATCCTTCCTAATTTTCTAGTCGTTCTCGTATATTTCCTCATCTGCTCTATATCTTAACCCTTACATCACTTCATTTTTCTTCCCTTGATTTCCCGAACTTAAAGTTAAGCTTAAGAGGAGGAAGCATGAAACAATAAAAGCAAGATGCTCTAGAGGAATTTGGAGCACAGTCAAGTAGATCAGCAGATTTTTCTTCTTATAAACTTGCTAGAAAAAGTCGAATGTTATTCTCGTTAAGAAAATACTAAGGGTGATGAACGAGAAGATAAAAGAAATCAGATAAAATCAGAGAATAAAAAACATGGGAGGACAGATAAAAAGTAACTAAAAAAAAGAGGTCAAGAAAGTATTCAAGGAAGGAAGAAAATAAGAAATTAAAATCAGTAAAGGAGAGGAAGGAAAGCATTAATGATGTTTCAAGAATAAACGAAAATAAGATATAATCCAAAAGTCCGAAAAGGAAGTTTATTGATGTGTTGGATAATAAAATAATTTTTCAAGGGTCTTTTGACGCTTAATTTAGGAGTCCACCTTGCAGTGACCGTTGTTCGCGATTTGTGAAAATTTTCCCAAACTCCGAGACAAATTGCGAGGTAAACTTTCCTACTTTGTGCTAAGCTGCACCAGCTCGAGCTAATTTCACTCGCTGGAATGCTTAGCCATAAATTAGCCCGCGTTACTCCTCTTAACGAGCATATGGGTTGCACTCCAGCAGCATTAGGAAGAAGTGGCGAGGAATAATGGTTTAAATTGGAGCCGGTGGGAATAAATCATTCAGCTCACTGGGGTCTGATAGGTTGATCGATTAATAGCTGAAAAGTCCATGTTTGTCCTCAGGATTAAATCATGAGCTGATACGTCTCGCATTTTCGAGAGTCAGAGGAGTCGAAGATTAGGAAACACTTATGGATAAATTAAATTCCCCCTAAAAATTTAGTTTCTACAATTAAAATTGCAGATTTTTACTTGTCTCCCTTTTTTCCATCCGGACGACCCTTCTTCTATCACCATCTTTTTAAATCACATTCTTTATTCTTTACCTTGATTCCACGATTCTTCTCCTAATCTCTTTGCTTCATGTCCCACCAAAATTTCTGTCTCCTCCTCCTTCCCTCTTCCATCTTCAGCTTCTCTCCAAATTTCATGCACTATTGAAATGTCCATCTATCATTTTCTCTTTTCTTCATTCTTCTCCTAGCATAAAGATTGCAAAAACATCAACTCTCATTCTTACTCTGAGAACCCTCTCAACATCAATTGATACCCTCTTCTGTCATCTCACATCCTACTTTTTTCTTCCAGCTCTTCCTCTCAGTCTAGCAACATAAGACTGTACAATCCTTTCCTATTTCCCAACCTCACTCCAGACCCAAATTTAACAAATATTTCTTCTATCCTTTCAATCAGCTTTTTATCTAGTTTCCTCTCTTTGGCAGCTTGCCACAGTGCCCTTATCTTCACTGAATCAAACGCTGCTCTAAAATCCACAAACAAGCCCACCAGTTTCGCTACTTTCCCGAACTCCTAATTACTTGATCGTCTCATCCTCCAAACTGTGGTCATTTTTAACCTCTCTATACTTTGTTGCAGATTATCCACATCTCTTTTCTTTATCCTTGCCGCTATACTTCCGAACTTCATTTTCCATGCCTTACTCTCCTGATATTCTTTTTTTTAGCCCCCACATAACCCGGTTCACTTCTCCTCTGCCAATATCATTTCCATCTTCCCCTTTTCTCTCACTCTCCTCCTCTTAATCCTCCTTTTTCCTCGCCCTAAAAAATACTTCGGGATGCCCCTCTTGATCAATTATTTTCAAATTCCCATCCATTTCCTCCTTTTCGCACTTTCTATATTTGTTATTTCTCATCTCTCTCCTCTCTTCACTATAAACTCTACCTCATCCACATACCTTTCCTTGAGCTCCTACCTGTTCGCGTCTTACAGTGCTTTATACTCTCTTTTTTGTATATTGACCTCCCTTTGTCAACCTCTACTTTCCTCTTTTTTCTCCCTATTCCTCCATTTCCTCACTGCTATTGTTGTATTTCTTGTCCCCTTATCCTTTTCGCATCCATTCTTTCTCTCCTTCTGCTGACGCCTGTTCTCTCAGCTTCTGAATCGACCCCTTTCGTATTTTTCCATCATATAGTCTACTAGTCCTCCGATCTGGAAAAACATTTTTTTTACAAAAAGTACCTGACCAGAAAATAAAGAGATCACCTACAATTTTTAGCAATAAAAGATGAAAGTAAAAGAAAGGGTACATGAAGGTGGTCAAGAAAGTGCCTAAGGGAAGAAATAAAGAATATGAGCAAGAAAGAAGAGGAACGAGAGGCATAAACAATGGCAACCAAAAAAAGGAGTAGAGAGGGTATTCCAAAAGTCTACTGAAGGGCATGGAAAAGAGGGAAGACTAGAGAAAGAAGGGTGATAGCGGTCGACGAGGGCAGAGGAAAGAAGGTTGGTATTGAATGGGTGAATTGGGAAATGGCTATTGGTTTCCGTCTCCTCTAACCTTTATTGTTGACTTGATAGTCTTATTCTCCATTCTTTATACTAGCCGTCCACTCTCTTTACTTTGTTGAAGGTACTCCACATCCCTTCATTCTACTCCTTCATCACATCCTTCCACACTCTAGAACTTTTTTCTCCGTGCCATCCTTTACGATTCCTCTTCTTTTTCAGTCTTTCTATTACCTTGTTAACTTTCCCTCTGCTTATTTGATCATACTCATTTTACCATGCTTACCTCTTCGTTGACTCTCGAATACTGTTTCCTCTCCCTCCCTTAATTTTTCTTCCTCAACTCTTAAGCAATACTTTCAAGTTCTGACCACTTTCTAATTTTTCTATCTTCATGTACTCCTTCCTCATTTTTTACCTATTCATAAGATCCAATCCCTTCTCTTTCTTCACTGCTTTTCCAACCCATATTCCTTTCCTTCCCTCAAATCTTATTTTTGATGTGAAGGTTTCAAACGAAAAATTTGAATACATAGCAGTATTGGATTTACTTATTTATTCGGTTAAACAGAGTGTCAGGATCATTCGCACTCAATTTATAATTAAACCAAACTCTAGAATCGGTTAATGAGACTAAATAATTTAAGAGAGTGTTTAACTCTATTTTAATTATTTTACGGAGTCACTTTATCACAATGTATGTATCAAACAATATGTCATTTACCGGAAAACTGACAATTCCAGAATTTTGTTTTCAAATTACTAATGCACAGCAAGACAGGAATTAATTTATTTTCGAATTAAATTGTTCGATATTGGAATCATATTTCCAGGGAAATAATGAGAGGTATTTTTCACTACTGTTTTTTTTCGCCTCCTATTTCCAAGCGATTCGATCATTTTCATTGGAAGATAATCTGCCGCAGCTTTGAAATTATTATTATTATTTCATGAAAATTTTATGAAATACCAAAAAACGGTCATTTATTACGGGAAGAGCCATTAAGGAAAAACTGGATATCCAAAAACGAGAGGAGGAAAAGTGAATAAAAAGATGGAAATAATGATACGAGAAATTATAGGAATATTAGAGGAAACAATCAGAAAAGAAATAAATGAGGAAAAGAGTGGGAATTGATGGGATGAGGAACGTAAAGAGAAAAAGAAGGAAGAGAGAGAAAAAGAGAAACTAACAAGATAGGGGAAGGGAAGAAGGAGTTGAGATGAACATTGAAGAAAAAGAAGGAATCTACTCAGATGTGTGAAAGGAAAAAAGAGGTGGAAAATTGAAGGTTTGAAGAAGAGGCTAAGGAGGCTAGAACAAAGGAGAGGTTAAGAGTGTAGTAAATAGTGAGAAAAAAAGAATGAGAGTGGAACAGGAAATCGGTATGGTAGAATCGAAAAAGTATTTTATAAATCTGCTAGGACGGATGAGAATAGGTTTGAGCGCTGAGGAAAAGAAGGAAAGGAATCAGACAAGGAAGAGAACCTGAAAAAAAGTCTCAAAAATAATGAAAGATGGAAAAGGTCTTGGTTTCAATAATATCCAAGAGGAACAGGCATGGATAATGTGCGTTGGGTTATAAAAAGAAGTGGGATGGTTAGAGTTATGGAAAGAAAGAGTAGTTGTACTGATAGTAAAAAAGGCGAAAGAAAAGAAGTTGAGGATTACTAGGGGAGATGAAAAACAGGAGACTAGGATGCGTCACTAGGAAGAAGGAGGAATTCGAGGAAATGGCATAGGACGTAAAAAAAAGAGAAGAAAATGTAAGCAGAGAAATAGGAGTAATAATTAGAGAAACAGGAGAAGAATGAAAGAGTGGGAGCAAGGAAGGAGTCAGTAAATGAGATCATGTCAAAAGAATGAAATAAAAGCGAAGAAGGAGTAAGGGAATTAGAGAAGAAAGAAAGTAGAAAATCAAGATATAAGAAAAATAGGAATATATTGAGATATGTCATAGGAAAAAAGAGGAGGAAAATTATAGGTTTGAAGAAGAAGTAGAGGAGGGTGGATCGGGAGGAGAGGTTCGGGATGCAGTAAATGAAGAGAGGAAAAGGAGAAATAGAGTGTACCAGGGAATTGAGAGTGGAGGATCGAAAAAACATTCACAAATCTGCTAGGAGGAAAGACAACAAATCTGAGGAGGAAAGAAAAGAAGGAAGGAAAAGAGACAAAAAAAGAGAACATAAAAAAAACGTCTCAGAAATGATGAGGGAGGGAAAAGCTCCTGGTTTCGATAATATTCCAAATGAAGTTGAAAAATAGGTCGGGAATAAACTAAAGGAACTGGCATGGATAATTTGCAATAATTTATAGAGAGGAAAGGGATGGTCTGAGTTATGGAAAAAAGGAGTAGTTGTGCTGATGATGAAAAAAGCAAAGGAAAAGTGGCTGAGGATTATAAGGGAAGATGAAAAACAGGAGACGAGGATTCGTCACTAGGAAGAAGGAGGAATTCAAGGGAATGGTAAAGAACGTAAAAATAGGAGAGGAAAATGTAAACAGAGAAATAGGAGTAACAATTAGAAACATGGGAGAAGAATGAGAGAGCAGAAGCAGGGAAGGAGTCGGTGAATGAGATCATGTTAAAAGAATGGAATGGAAGCGGAGAAAGGGTAAGGGATATAGAGATGAAAGAAAGTAGAAAATGAAGACATAAGGAAAATATGAATATACCGAGATTTGTGATAGGAAAAAAGAGGGGGAAAATAAAAGGTTTGAAGAAGTAAAGGAGGGCAGATCGAAAGGAGAGGTTCAAAGGGCAGTAAATGAAGAGAGGAAAAGGAGAAATAGAGTGAAAAAACGTCTCAGAAATAATGAAAGATGGAGAAGCTACTGGTTTCGACAATATTCGATAAGAATACACAGAGATTTTTAATAAAAGAATCGAGGGAGTAAAAAGTTCGAAAAAGAAGTGAAGAAGGCTGGGATAGGAGGAGAGGTTTAGACAAATTTTCTGTCGAAGTGAAAAAAGAAGATATAGAGCCGTTAGGAGACGAGAGGGGAAGAGACGAGGAGGAGTAAATGGGAACATGAGAAATAGCCTAGGTTCTCAAAATAATAGAAGACGGGTTAGCTCCCGAAGAAAATAAAATTCCAGATGAAGTCTGGAAATTTGTTGGGAATGAGGAAGTGAATGGATATATGTAGTAAATGAGAGGATCAAAAAGATAGGGAGAGGAATTATATTGATGTTCGTGAACTCAGAGGCAAAGTTGGACTTACTGAAGAGAGAAGGTATAAAAATAGTATGGTGGCAAGATTGAAGAGGATGGTAGAGGGTATTGTAAAGAGAGTATCATATATTTTTAATGTGATAAAAAGATGAGCACAGGTAGCAAAGCAAGTAGGAAATGATTTGTGGCCAGTGGGAGGTATAAAACAAGGTTGTTGAGAGTGGAGATGTGTGTACTGGTAGGAGCAGACGATATAGTGCTAATGAGAGAGGGTAGAGGATGAACGTAAACTGATTACAGAGTTGGAAAATTTCTCATATAGAGAAGGACTAAATTTAAATGGGGAAAATACAAATATAACAAGTGGTCAAAGAGAAGGGAGAAGGAAAAAGAAAAAAAAAGAAGAGGTGAGAAGGATCCGAGTAGGGACAAGAAAGGAAGTCCTAGTATTTGGTCTGTATCTTAAAAAAGGTACAGGAAATGGGAAAGAGAAGGTTAAAAAAAGATTCAAAAAGAAGGTTATGGTTATTTGATATGCAGGTATAGTCAGCACCAGAATATATATCAAAGATGTTGGGGTGGAGGGTAAGGAAAGTTCATGGGATGTGACGCGGAAGATATACTATGGGGATACTAAGGAAGAATGGGAGACGCCTGGGTATTCAGTGAAAAGGGAGAAGGTGTAAGAAATGGATCGAGTTCAAGAGCAGGAAAAAGGACATATGAATTCAAGGGACAGCTTAGAAAAGGGAAGAGGAGGAAGTAAGCGGAGAAGTATTTTGGGGAGGTAGAAGGAAGCAGAGGGAGTTGGGAGAAAAAAATGGAGGGAAAAATAATAAACCAGATAAGGAAAATAAAGAAGAGAGTTCCTAAATCATAAAAAATATATATCTTTGTAAAATGCTTTCAAATTCGCTATCTCTGTAGTTCCAATCTAATTTATTCTACACTGCATATCACTCTGCTTCAATCAAAATCTAATGAAGTCATCGAAATAGGATTCATGCGGCTGCAAGAAGCTACTAAATCCTATTGAGTTCTGCACGACGTAATTGAATTGAATACAGTATTATATTGAACGTCCATTATCAATGGAAGCTTAATGCAGAATCTGTTGACTCTATTTTGAAATTTAATTTAGATTTAATTGAAAACACTGATTATTCGTAGATTTTCTCAAAAACATCTAAAATTGAACTCAATCACATTTCCGACTCAAGTTCTCGTCACATTTCCTTTCTTTGATGTCCCTCGGCATCGATCAATAACTTCCCCTACCCTCTTTTCTCTCCCTTTCACGAGCTTCCACAGATTGCTAGAATTCCTTCAAACTCTAGTTCTCTTTTTCACATTATCATTTCTTCTTATCTTCTCCTTTTCCTGCATCTTTCCTCTTCGTTCTCACTTACAATATCGTTGCCCCAACACTTTCACCTACTTCTACTTATATTCTCTTACTAACATCCCCTCACTGTCATCTATTCACTTTTCTTCCCTTATTTCCTCTTCTTACAACATCGTCTCAAAATTACTCTGACCTTACATCCATTTCTTACCCTAGTCATCTCTATGCAAAAGCCATTTTATTCTCCTATACTTTTCCTCCTTCTTTGTCACCTTTCAACTTCTATAACACATGCAAACTTTATTCCGTCTCATACCTGCGTACGCAACTACATGAATTCATGTAGTTTTCATTTTCTGTTACTCCTCCTCCTCCCATTCTATATCTTACAACTTCACCCCATCATGTCACTATCACGGGATAGTGTTCGAAGTCTGTCTTATCGTGCACTATCAATCCAATCATCAGTTCCCTCATCTCTCTTTCGTTGGTCTAATCCTCGAAATGACTCATTGACAAACTCTCTCTACTCCTCACTTCTTATCTTATCACTTATTCCCTCCCCACGCTTTCTAAACCTATCAATTATCTTCTACACGTCCCCCTTGGTCTAAACACTTTTCAACCCCTCTTCCAGATCTTCCTCTCTTCCTGGTTCTTCCCTTTTACACATCATTCTAAACTCTTTCCTCATTTTTACGTAGTCTTTCCTCGTCGCGGTAACTTCATATCAAATTTTATACTTCTTTTTATTCCTTCTCTCTATCCTTCTGCATTATCTATCCCAACACGGTTTCACCATCCTTTTTTTCTTCTTTCTAAATCCTCTCTTGCACACACCTTTCCACCTTCACTTTCAGATCTTCCCATACATCTTCCACCAACTCCTCTTCGAAACTTACTCCCTCTAACTACTCTTCGTATTTCTGTATAGCCTCTCCCATACATATATCTCTCTCTGCCCCATCGAAACTTCTTCTCTTTGCCTTCTTCCTCCTCCCCCTTTTATCCACAAGATTATTGGCTGATGGTCCGATTTCATCCTTGCTTCTTCTTGAAATCTCTCCATCTTCTCTTCCCCACTGCGTCCCCTGTTACCATATCATTGTCGACCATCTACCCTCTATACACCATCCAGTCTCTGAAAATATCCCCCTCCTTATTCATATTCGTGTCCTTTGACCTCCTCTCGAAGCTCTCACCATCAACGTGGATACCCTCTTCACTCGACGTTCTCGCATTCAGATCCCCCTCCCCCCAGTTTTCCTCTCCTCTCCTTCCTCTCTCTCGCCTATAAGGGGCTCTTCATATATTACGTCATCCCATTTTTGCTTATTTAAGATACCCCCCTCCCCATGTCATCAACCTTCATCAATAGATCCCTATGTAATCACACTATCTTAATCACACTGTAGATACCCCTTCCCCAACCTCCTTCAAAACCCTCCCTGATTCCCGTTATGAACCATCCAATAGCCCTACCTTCCTTCTTTAACCTGACTGGAGCATGGATATTTGGTACACGAGCAGTTAGAGACGGATTAAAAAGGGAAGTAGAGGAGGCTCGGAAAGGTAAGGGATTCCCAGGAGGTGATGGAGGAGAGGGGAGTAGAGAAAGGTCTGGTTGAGAGGGTAAGGGAGGTGTATGAAGAGACGAATGATAGGGAAAGAGGAGGGGACAGGATCTACGAGGGTTTCTAGATGGACGTGGGGGGAGTGACCAAAGTAATATCGTTCAGGAGACAGGGTGGAAGGGATAAGGGAGGAGATTTGAAGTGGACGGAGATGGCTGTGCAGGAGGTGAAGGAGTTTGAGTAGCTGGGTTTCCTATTCAGGAGGAATGGGGAAGCGAATGCTCGGATAAAAGAGTGAGTAAGGAGGGCGGATGCTGTTATGAGGAAGGTGTGGGGATTGGGGAAGGGGTTGTTTGCGAATGAATTTGAAAGGAGGATGAAGCTGTTCGACTCGCTTGTGATAAGTGTGCTACTGTATGTAGTAGAGGTAGTATGTAGTAGTATGTAGTTAGGAAGAAGTCGGGGGGAACGAGTTGAGGGACCCAGCATGTATGTATGAGGAAGAATTATTTGAAGAGAGGGGAAGTAGGCTAGTGAGGGAGTTTTGGTGGAAGAAGGAGAACAGGAGAGGAGATGTGAAGATGAAGGGTGAGGAAAAAAGGTATTATCGAAAAAATGGTCTCCATCTGGATGAGGTGAAAAAAGTCACGAGGAAGGAAGAAAGGTGTATGAGATGCCAACGGTGAGAGCGTGATATCTGTGTGAGAAAGGAGCGAAAGGAAGCCAGGAGATAAAGCGAGAATGAGATGTGGAAGCATGGAGCATGCCAATAGATTCTGGCTTCCAGAGGAGGAGAGAATGTGCGACTTGTGTGGAAAGGGGTATGCAAAGTTGGAACACTGGGCGGGAGAATGCGAGGAGGTGGGAAGGTGTAGAAGTAGCATGAAGGTAATTCTACATGAAGAGGTCAAGAAGAGTCAATTGCTTGAGTGGAGGGGGTGCTGGATAATATGGAGAGGAAGAGAAGGGAGGAGGAGGAGAAGAAGTAAATGTAAGATCAATGTGAGTTATGTAAATAGTAGATAAGGAATAGCAAATAAGTCAAAAGGTAGAAACCTCGGAGGCAGATTTCGCAATGCGAAGCTGGTAGAATGCAGGAAAATGCGTGCAAGGCAAAGCGAGGACGACAAGGCAATGCAAGTGAGCGGCCACTGTGTTAAGAAACGTAGTAAAAAGTGTGCACTTTACGTAAAACAAAAAAAAATAAATGAAAAAAGTGTAAAACATGGTGGTGTAAGCAAATCAATTTTTCAAGGCCGATAGACTGAAAAATAAAAGTTTTTCTATCCAACTCACAGTTTCATCATTCCTTCTCCGGACAGTAGTAGTAGTATTTTACCCTACTAATTTTGTTCTTTGTGCTTCGATTCTCTCTCTCTTAAGATTTTTATTTCTCCATTCTTTTCTCCCATCAATTCATCCATTACTCTCTAAGTTCTACTTCTCTCTTTCTTCTGCAGTCACTAGCAACAGCCTTTTTCTCTCTTCCTACCTCATCTCTTATCATCATTATCTCCTCAATATTTTCTTTTCCTGAACGCCCCCTCACCTACAGGAAACTTTTTTCTTATTCCGGACAGAAAACAACACATTCTCCTACTCCTCTCGTAATGTTCTCGTGCTTCTTGATTCGTCTACATGAAACTTTCTGTCAGCATTAGTTTGGAGACCTTTCAATCTTTATTATCTGTCTACGTCAAACCCATCATCCATAATTCCTCTACCTTCGAGGACCCTCCGTTCTTGTTTCTTAACCCTTATACATTTTAGGAAGCCATACTTTCTTTTCTCTCTTTGCCTACCCCCCGTTTGATCCTCACTTCGAGCATCTCTCCTTCAACCTGAAGCCCGCCTCTTTCTTCATACTCACATATTGCTTTCCTTTCTCCTCTTTATCTAAACTCCCTGCTGTACCACCTACTCCCCCTGTCCTTTCCTTCATGTCCCCATACTGATTATTATTTCTTATCCATTATCTTTCCTTACTTCATCTCATTTTCTCTCTTCAAGCCTGTCCCAATTAATCATCCTTGATGTCCTTATCACTCATCCTTGATGTCCTTTTATTCCGCCTCTCCTCCCCTCTCCTCCGAAAAAAGTACTACAAACAGACGCACGCCCAGAATTATAATGGTTCCTGCTCTATTTCTAGGATTTCGACATCCCGAGAATCACTGACGTGAAGTTAATTTTCAGAATAAAAAACATCCAGTATTCTGGTTCGCGATCTGAAGAGACACAGAGTCTAAAATGTGAGACGCCAATTCATCCCTGCAGATATGGCAAGCTTTTCTCATGTCCCATAATCCGCGAGTAATTTTTAATCCGGCTTACAGGAGGAAATAATCCCTGGTGACTGAGTTCTATATGCAATGTGCGATCCTTATTTCCACCGGAAATCCGAAAACCTCTCATCCTTTTCCTTGACTAATACGGACTAACATAGATTCCCAATAAATAAGTCTTCAAGTTTTTCTAGTATTATTGGTTCGTCCTTGTCCATCTTTGTCCGGCTTCATCATATCTGATCATTTCTTGTCATCTCCGGTAGTCCCCATCATTCTAGTCGTCACTAGTAGTCTAAAGGGAGTCTGACTAATATGGACTAACATAGATTCCCAATAAATAAGTCTTCAAGTTCTCTCAGTATTATTTGTTCGTCCTTGTCCATCTTTGTCCGGCTCCGTTCATCGTTTATTGTATCTGATCATCCCTTGTCATCTTTGGTCATCCTGGTCATCCTAATCATCACTAGTAGTCTGAAGGAAGTCTGACTAATATGGACTAACATAGATTCCCAATAAATAAGTCTTCAAGTTTTTTTAGTATCATTGGTTCGTCCTCGTCCATCTTTGTCCGGCTCTGTTCATCTTTCATCATATCTGATCATTTATTCTTATCTCTGGTAGTCCTTATCAT